>CANYCX011808541.1:0-14469 GCA_948193385.1 Breynia disticha f. nivosa | reverse complement strand
ACTTTTATTGTACATGACAATGTTGTATTTATACTTCATACATTTTGCTAGAGTTATAATTGAAAATGGGTTCATGTGGAATCTAATTTCTTTTATAACCTAAATACTTTTGTAAAGACATTATGTTATATGTATGAAGTTTGTAAAACTTGAGTTTGGAAATTGAGTTTGGAAATGAATTTGGATTATATTTTATTTTATTTTTTATTTAAACTTTGATTTTCGGGTTTAAGTATTGTCTGTAGGAGGGAAGTTATACGCAGATAATATTTAAATTCGGGAGTCACAAATTATGTCGTAATTATTTTATTTTTTAAATATTATTATTTATAATATAAATGTTACAAAAATTGAATTCTGATTATTCATATCATGTCGTAATCGTGAAACTCACAAGTCGTGCCACCGTATTAAAAATTATATATTTTTATAGAGGAATAAATTAGGGGACATCTTTTTCCAAGGCATTTATGATTATTTGTCTTGTGATTCATACATAAGTTGATTGAGAGAGATGTGTACAAGTAATTGTATCACTATCAAGTCAAGGAATATGCTTTCTATGCCCACTTCACATTATATCCACTAAATATATATATATATATATATTTGAACAGTTTACTCAAGATTCCACGTCCACATTATCCACTCTATATGTTATCCTTAATTCTATCTTCTAATAACCTCAATTTACATGCTCATTCCCACTCTTTTTTTCCTATCTATACAAATTAAATCAAAACCAAACAACTGTCTTACTTGATAATGCTAAATCTTGACTTAGAAATTGTACTTGTTTTCTAGTATAATTCTTTGCCAATTAGTCAACATTCAGATTTGTAATAGATATGCATGTTGGAACTTAATTGGCATGTTGATTTTCTTTGGAGCAATGTTTGAATATTTGAGTTATGATAACTTTGGGACTTTTACTATCAACGAGACAATGAACCTTTACCGTTAAATATAACAAAAATAAATCTAAGTGTTTAATTTGTTCAGTAAAAAGTAATTTTTGTTTACGTAATCTGTACCATGTGAATAAAACAGATATATTGTTTAAAAAAGACAATCCTCGCATCAAAATTCACCGTAACATATGTGTTTGTGAAAAAATAATAAAGCATGCTATGTTATATTTATGCTTAGATCAGGATATTTTTTGAGGGTTTGCAACTATACTTTCCAAAAAAGGATGTGTTAACAGAGACTGAACATTTTCCAGTTGGATAGATATTATTGGTGATGACTTACAGATTTTTACATGATAGAAAGCCATATTGTCTAAGAATGGAGATGAGCGAGAGAAAAGATGGAGCATGGCAGAAACAAAAACTCTTAAACAGGTATAATTGGAGGGAGACAAAAGCAACAAAAAGGTCAATTTCAACTAAGCCTTATGCTCATCCTTACCACCATAAGTGGTCCTACAAGAAATCCCAGAAACAAGAGAGGTACCCAATGAAATTGCAGAGATTAAGATGACATAGCCAAGTTGGACCAATTAGAGATGAGATAAGGCAATGTTAGGGTTTTTTTTATGGTCCCAAAAGTGCGTTCTCTTTCTGTGTTGAGAAACTCCCAAAAGTGCAATCACTTCACGACATAAACCTCCCATCCAGTTTTGCCTCAAAAAGACTGCCTAAAGCGCTCTCAGTGGACCTTACCTTATTATTATTACTCCTCCTTATGCATATTGTTTCTTTCGTACCCTTCTTTCAGTACTATACCATTGCTTTTGTTTGAAAAAAATCCACTCAAGTGCTCAATGATATCCAACAAAGTTAACAGCAATTGTGTTGCAAACGCCGTTGGTGGCAAAACGGCTAGAGCCTGTGATAGTTGCATTAAAAGACGTGCCAAATGGTACTGTGCTGCTGATGATGCTTTTTTATGCCAATCTTGTGATTCAGCAGTTCATTCTGCTAATTCTTTAGCTAGTAGACATGAAAGGGTTCGATTAAAAACTGCCTCTCTCAAAACCCTAGACATCAGTTCTAAGAAACTGAATTCTTTGCCTTCTTGGCATAAAGGGTTCACTAGAAAAGCCCGTACACCACGGCACAACAAGTCTTTGAGTCATTCCAAGCTTGAAGAAGGTGTTAGAAACCCTATTCCTCTTGTTCCTGAAGTTGGTTGTGATGAGGCTTCACATGAGGAGAATTGTGAAGAGGAACAACTTCTTTATAGGGTTCCAATTTGTGAACCTTTTGTTACTGAATTATGCAATAATAATCCGTCGACATCAATTTCTTCCAATGAAGGAGGAGGTACAACTACAACAACAACAACTCCTGGTGATGAGTCAAAGATTTCTTTGACTGCAAGCAATAGAGATGGAGATAGTTTCCATGGTTTTTTACCATCTGATTTGGATCTTGAAGAATTTGCTGCTAATGTTGAGAGTTTACTCGGAAAGGGACTTGAAAACGAGTCTTTTGGAATGGAAGAGTTGGGCCTTGTTGATTGCAAAGAAGAGGAATCATATGAAAAACAGTACAATTTAACCAATTTAGAGAGAATAAAGATTGAGGAGGAAGAGTCATTAAAGGATTTCAAGAAAGAGGACAATGAGGAAATTGATATTGCAAGAGAAGCTCCTTTCGAGTTGAGTTTTGACTATGACTCCCCTGTTTCTTGCGGGGAGGGAGATGGGAAGAATGTGTATGATGCAAAAAAAGAACCGAAGAACAATGATGATGATGAAGATTATGATGAAAAGAAGAAGAGGAAGAAGATATTGCTGAGTTTGGATTATGATGCTGTTATTACTGCATGGTCAAGCCACGGTTGCTCTCCTTGGACAACCGGTGAGAGACCAGATTTCGATCCCGACGAGTGTTGGCCCCATTGCATGGTAAGCTGTCAATTCCTGCGTACCATTACTAGTAAATTAAACTGTTCTGGTACTGAATATATAAGCTTTTTCTGTAACTATACGTTAAGCTGCATTAATGAAATGAAAAAATGTGAGTATTGACAGGGGTCATGTGGGGCTGAACTTCAGAATTCATACGGAGAAGCAAGCATGGTGGGAGGAAATGCAGCAATGGGAGATGGAGGAAGAGAGGCAAGAGTGTCACGATATAGAGAGAAGAGAAGAACAAGACTGTTCTCAAAGAAAATAAGGTACGAAGTGAGGAAATTGAATGCAGAGAAAAGGCCAAGAATGAAAGGAAGATTCGTGAAGAGAACAACATTTGCAGGAGGAACTGCTATACCTCTACTAAGTCAATAATAAATATGTGTGAGTACAACTAATAAAAGTGGTATGTGATGGTCTCCTATGAATAAGTGTTTACATATAATTACGAGCTACTTCTGACGATTTTGTAATCTCAGCTACTAATCCTTATGGTAATGTACAAATAGCTATGTTAAATTACGATATTTTGCTCAATATTTTTGGCTTCGGAATTCATGTATTTGTTGTTTTGAGTTTAAATGCAAAAGCGACGTTGAGAAGTGAGAATTGAGATAATTCCCTCTTTCATCCTACAATATTTTTCTTTTTTTGTTGTCGTCCTGTAAACTATCAAAGTATGAAATTAATATCTTATTTCTGTCCGCTTAAAAGACAAAATCAATAAATTTTATAATAATGAAAATAATAATTACACATTTTATACGATAACACGACTTGTGAGTACACGTTGTGACACAAATTTAATTTTTATAATATTTATGCTTCAAAAAAATAAAATTTGATAGAAAATAGCTCAACACGATTAAGACACGTCTGACATAAATTGATAGCTCTTTCCGTCCTCGGTTCCTGTCAAACATTAAAAAAATCTATCTCATTCAAATTGGTTCGGTTCGAGTCTCCCATGTATAAGTTTATTTGAGTAATAATTTTGTAAACAATGATTAGGTAGACTTAAATATTTAGAGTTTTTACGGGTATACAACTCCTAACGTTAAAAAAAATTCAAATACACACCTAAAATATAAAACAGTTCTAATATATCATTTATTTATTTATTCTTTTTCTCACTTTCCTCATAAAGATAGTTACATGAGTTAGTTTTTTTAAAAGAGTTTGATATTTTAAAAAGAAAGTGAGTAAAATTGAATAGACATGACCATGATGGTTTTATTGTGTGAATTTTTCTGAGAAGATAAACTATGTAATTATCTCTAAATATTTTTATGAATTAATTATATGCAATACATTTTTTTCTTTTTAAATTATAAAAAAATGTTACATTTTTTTTTCATATTGGACTTCTTTATTGCACTTATAGTTTTCCATTTACATCTTATACGATTATTTATCTGCACAATAGTTACTCTCCTCTTGCTTTCTTTTCTCTTTAGCAATGGAGATGGAAAGCATCCTGGTGAAACTTACTTATTCCCTATTTCCTTCTCTCTCTATTCATTTTCTGTTTAATCTCTCTTCACTCTTTTTCCTCTTTTATTTCCTCCTTTATTGTTTTCCTCTCATCTTCTTCTATCTGTTTTAGGTTTTTTCCGTTTTCTAAAAATCTTGTCTTCGTTAAAATTTCTTTCATCTCCTCTTTCTTCTGTTCCTTTGTTATGACAAAAACTCAATCAAACATACTTTGTCTCTTAATTTATCATTTTATTAACCAAATATATACTATATATTTTTTATGATTTTTTACGAAAATATGTTCAATTTGTGTTCTTGCAATTTAAATTTTTAGGAAGCAATGATGAATATGTTGAAAAATTCTTATTTGTGTTTCTTTGCTTGGATATGTCAAGAATATACCTTGTCAGTTTTGATTTTGATCTTCCAGCTGTGAGCAAGGTTTTGAGTTTCTACAGAGTTTTTAGATTGTAGCGACAGGAGGAAACATGTTGTAGGAGTGCGCCGTATGAATTGTAATTAAAAATTAGTTTTGCCAAAACGCTGAGAATGTATATATTTGCAATTAAAATTTGTAAGATATATCTATTTGTCATCATCCCTATTTTTAAAAAGTGAGGCCCTAAAGTCCAATAGTCAATAGTTTAGGGAAAATGACATAAATGCCATCTTAAAGATTCAGATTTCCTTTTTAAACATTCCAGTTAGAACGATTTCCTTAAATAACATTATTTTCAAACTTATCTCAAGAATCTTATCATATATAAATTGTATCTGCTGCAGGTCGCTCTCTTCTTACCCTCAATTTTGTCATCAAGTACAAAACCATCTCTCAATTCTCCAAATTTTTTGTTTTTCTTTTCTCCATTCATAAATTTTCTCCCTCATAATTCAAGACATGTAAGGAGAATTCATACAAGAATTAGAACTTCAAAAGTTAATCAATCACAAAAATAAGCTTGAAGGTGCCTTGAGCGTCAAAGACGATACAATGACATCAACATCTCTAATTCATATCTCTTTTATTAAATTTCATCTGCACTTCTTGTTTTTCTGTTTGGATTGGTGATCTGTAAAAGAATGATCTCTTTTAATAATAGTTGAAGAAAAATGTGTAATTGCTATAAGTGGTCTACTGCTACTCTTTTTTACTGTTTTTCAATTTGTATTTTGTTTTTGTCACTTTGTAGTCTCGTTTAGTTTGACGGTGCGTTGGAGAGGAAACTCACTTTCAAAAGTTTACCATAAACTGAACGAAAAATTCACTCTTTTTGTTTTTTCTCTCAATTCTCTTTAATTAAAATCAAGTTAGAAGGATTATTACGTAAATAATCTATGAAAAATTAAGAATCTTGATACAAAGATTAAAAAATATTGTGGATGTGTTATGAATAAGTTAGTCGTTAAGGGTTGAAATTATATAAAAAGTGATAATACATTTTTTTTTGTGAAATTGAAAAAAGTTACAGTATGTAGATATGTTCTGGATAAAGTTTGGATGATCTGTAGAAGAGGTCTATATATGGTGGCGGCTAGGGTTTTCAGTGACACATTTAAATTATATGTGTATACTGCTTGTGGATTATTTGTGGATGTATTACTTTAAAATTATATGTGCGGATATGTTGTGGATTTATTGTGGATATTTAAAAAAAAATCCAACACATAAATTGAATTTATAAAAAAATCAATGTCCATAACATATCTACAATGCATCCACAAGATGATCAATGTGTGGATGCTTTGTAATTATGTTGTGGACATTTATAAAAAATCAATATCTACAACATATCCACAAAACATCCACAAAATGATTAATGTATGGATATGTTGTGGATATGTGGTATTCCTAGAGCCCGTTGACATAGATATTCATGTTGGACTTGCTAATTTGGACTTGAAACCAATTAATGTGGGAATGGGACCAAAACGTGCTATTCTTGCTGTAAGGCTGATGAGTGAGTTGTTGGAGTCTTCCAAATCATAATTTGTAAGGACTCTATTTTGTTTTGCTTCCAAATTATTCCCAACTGATTCTGAAGCCAGCAAACCACACTACTACATGCCCAAATATGCTCCAAACAAAAGAAACATCAAGTCCCACCAACAATTTCATTGTTCTTCGCTTCACGTCCCACTATTCATTTCTTATTGCTCCACAGCCTTAGTGGATATTGATCACTTGATGTCAAAATTCTCCCGTTGTCATTGATGAGCAATATATCGGAGCTCATTGTGTTCGCAAGCTCATGCTGATAAGCATGCTCATGTTTGCAAGCAAGTTCGACAAGTGATGATCATCATATTCATAAGGCTAAGTCCAACATGTGGTGAAATCTAATTATTAATCATTAAAGCGAAGAAATATTCTCATTACCGTAAAGGATATAGAGTTGTCTGTTTCACAATATGTCAAGTGTTATTTCCGAATTACCCTAAAATTCTGTCTAAATCACTATCTTATCTGGAGAGATTCCCACTAAAACCTAGCTTTCAAATTTTCATCTTCTATTTCGATCGTGGCTGAGTTTCGACAACATTAACAGATATAAACATGTATAAAAGATACTGAAACATGCAGATCATATTTCCTTAACATTGTGAGTGTGGTCGAGCCTTGAAAACAGATGAGTCGAGTCGAGTCGAGTCGAGTCTAGTGTGTGCATGTCCCCATCTGTTGGTTCATAGCTTAACTTTGGTAACACATAAAAACAAAACGATGGTGTAATATAATAATGGTAGTAGTGAGGTAAGTTTGAGTTTGATTCCAAATCCAAAATGCTAGCAGACAATTTAGCAACTCTACCAAATCGTTTGCAGCCTTTTTAACTTCTTCGGCCGCATAATACGTGGAGCTTTCTTACGTTGGTTTCAATGCATTTTTCTTTTCTTATAATACCACCCAAATTTTCTCCAGAAAACGAGACTCTCCTTTGTTTTTCACCCTAAATCCATCAATTTCATATATTTCCATCAACCCATTATCATCCTTCTCGGTCAGACTGTTCTTTTTTTTAATCACCGTCAGTCAGCTCTCAACCATTGGATTGTCTTCACTCTCTTTTCTCCATTACCTGACAAATTCTTGAACTGGAAGTTGCTGATATATACATTATACACCTGTTGCGGTGGTAGCAACTCCTATGGGTGGAGGCGGAGCGGTAGCACCACCTCTAGCTCCGCCCCTGCATGCGTGGACGTATCACATCATTCATCATTTTTTACGCATGCATGTTAAATATATGTTTTGGCTGTGCGTAAAACTGTTTTATTCTGCTTTTGACCGTTGTGTTGGAATGAGTCGACGTCAATCTGCCGCATGCAACATGCCCTCCATGGGATCTTTTTATGCAGTGATTTTTGGTATGCGCATGGATTTAATTATTTAAACTAGGTAAATTTCAGATCATATATGATGAGAAAGCGTGTAAAAAGATGATGACGAGGTCCATGAATTCATATGTATAATAATAATCGTAGTTTAATAATTGAAAGAGAGAAAATGTACTAAATGAAGAAAAGACAAATAGCTGAAGCAATTTCCTGAAATGCATACTCAACTCCTACACTGTGTAAAGTCATTAACTCTTTTTGCCACATCAAAACGTTTCTTCACTTAAGTCTCTTTGATAAATACTGTCTTTTTAACCATATCTCTTTGACACTTATACGAACAGGCTTTATTCTCATCAATATTGGATCAAGAAAAAGTAAAACTAAATATGACAAAGTTGCTGCAATTCTTCTTTAATGCTACTTCTCGTCTTGATTTTGCTACTTCTCCAGAGAAAGAGAGATTTATATGATAATTAAGCAAAGTAAATTAAATTAAGTCAATAGTGTAGAACAAAATTCTCTAGCTCTATACACATATCATGACATTGATCATTTCATGATCCTTGATTCAGAGAAGGTTAAGTTCTAAAGAAGTGGAGAATCAAATACCAAAATACCCTCGTTTTCCCCTATGGAATTACAACAGCAATCATGAACAGTGACGTGAATTAATAAGGAAAACGTGGGTATTTTGGATATCATGAGATTCATCAAGATAATCAAAAATCAAGAAGATTAATTAAGAAAAAAATACTAACAATAACTTGGACTAATTAATTATGAAGAGGATCTGGACAACTTGGAACCTTTCTTTTGCTTTCATCAAACCCTTTCTCAGTTTTGTTGAAACCATTGATATAATTTCCTTCAGAGTACTTACGAAACACTTCTTCTCTGCTCATCAAAACCTTCTCTTTAGCACTATCTCCATTCAACTCAGTAACAGACCTTGCATTTTCCGGAAATACCCTTATAGCTCCAGCTCTGCAAATATCACAGCAAACCCAAATCTGTAAAACAGCAAGAATCACCAGAAACACCCCCATATAGGAAGAACATGAGAAGAACATTCTCCTTGAAGTCACTAACGACATGTCGTCTTCTTCCTCCGCATAAAAAAGAAAATATTTAACAAACCCTAACCCTCCAGCTGCTCAAATATATAAACAAACTTTACCATAAAACGGTTTTCTGTACGTTGAGAATAGAAGTGTTTGAGTATTTTTCGCTTCCTTTGACAGTTCAAAGTATTCAGTTGGAGATGTAAGAATGTGAGAGAAGAGAAGAAGTGACGGCTAATTTGAGCAAAGGAGAGAGAGAGAGAGAGAGAGATGGAGGGAGATGCAGACTCCACAGTGGGCCACGTGAAGAAGAGAAAAATGGCAGAGAGTATTGTTAAATTTCTTGATTTATATATATAGCAGAGATCTGTCAACATAAGACTATACAGCAACAATTCAGAGCCTGTTAAGGAACAGTTTTAATTGTTTTTGTTTGAGAGTGATTCACTTTAGTAAGATTTGACTATGTTGTTAACTAGTTAAGTATAAGTGTTAACGATGTACTTGTTTCAAATCAGCTTGTATGTCCGTATTCGTTGTTTTGAAAACTACTACTTACCACATTCTTGCTGTATTTTTTTTCTTAACCACTTGTTATTCCTCCATTCATTGAGAAAAATACGGCATCAAAACAAGACACAACTCTTATACCACGAGGATGACTCTGCTGGAATTCGAATCTAGAACCAAAACTCACAGGAAGTTGAGCTGTTAACTTAACCAACACCTTGTTGTTCTTGGTATATTTATATGCTTACCAAGTTTATATGATGTTATTAACTATTAGTTAGGAGACCAACTGCCATTAGTTTACCTAAAACTTAATAATTGAGCGATTATTAAACATGTATTTAATTCTATGCTTACTCATTTTTGAACTATTTGTTTCATAGTTTTTAAGTTATAATTCTATGCCCTAAAAATTTTAATTTTATGTAATCATAAGCAATAGAAACCAAGATTAAAAAACTTACCTTCAATTGAAAAAAACTTTATTTGTAATGATTTTAAATATGTATTCTCAAGAAATAACAATGAAAAAATACCATAAAGAGGAAGATTTGATACAAATATTGATGCACATGTGAGTTTAGGTTGATAGAGGAATATGATTAGATAATTAATTTAAATAGAGAGGAGTAGAAGAGAAAGAAGGGGAAGTTGCCGAGGCCGGCCGGGAATCTCGCGGCGTTGTTGGGGACAATGGTCGAGTTTGACGTATGTAACTACGAATTCATGTCTCCATTAGTGTAGTTCGTACGATTTGTGGTAGCAAATTTGATGCAATCTTGTGATTTCCCTGCCTTCAAAATTCAAGCCGTACGTGTTTTTAGGTAATAGGTGAAGACTTACAATACAATGCAATTTGCACAAGTCAATAAAAAAGGACATCACTTGTTTAAATCACTGTAAACCAAATTGTCTTCTTGATAAGTAAGTCTTAGTCAAGGAAGGAAATAGGTGGAGGCCAGCGAAGACTTGTATCTCTACCCGCGTCCGTTATTTTTATCGTTATAGTAATAATGTCTTTATCACTCTTTCAGACGCATGAGAAAATTGAAAAAAAAAATTTAAACATTTATAATATTATGATTTCTTTTAAAAAATATGCATTGACCTACTTCAACAACTCTATTTTTTTTTTCAAAATAAATTGTGGGAAGTAATTAGTGAAATGTAAGACATGTGATCATGCGATTCAAGAATTTATTGATAATGACGACCAACTAGCCGGAATATTTGTACGACTTATAGGAAATGTGAAGAAAAATGTAAATAATTTGGATTATTAAAATCGATTAGTAACCTATAATTGTGATTATGGAAATATGGTTTTTCCATGAATGATTGATTGATTCAATATTATTATCTTAATTTTTTTAATTTGCTTTGAAGCATAAACTAGTCAAAGATGCCGTCTCCATTAGGTTTCACACCAATAAATATTCTTTCCTTTGTAGTTTACAGGTTGACTAACAAAGCTATGACATGAAATCAATAGTTTACTAGCTAATTTTAAGTTTGTGATTTTTAAATAAGAACAAATTTTTAAGTTTGATAAAAAGTTCCGGATTAAGTTCGTATTCTTGAAATTTCAAAAGAGCCAAATTTAAACATTGTAAAACTCAGTTTCACTCGGCTCGTTTAAGAAAATGGAAGATTAAAGCAGGCAAAGCATTGTTAGTTTTGGGAACAATAGTTGAAAGCCAGGACTCTGAAAAAGCCTGGGATACATGAGTTGAATTCCTTCCTACTGATGGAAAGTGAGTTATTGTCTTTAACCCAACGTGACTTGACAGTTGCTCAATATTTTCATAAAGTGAAGGTGATATACGGTTATGGCTCTGTGGTAGATCCAAAAATTCCGATTGGGAAAACCAGAATAAAGATGATGCTATCATTCATCGACATTAGATTCAATTTTTAACCGAAAAAAGAACTATTTATATGATCAGCTGAACGAATGAATCACAGCACATATTTCAACGAACGCAAAGTTCAAATTTTCAGCAATGACAGCACTAATCGTGATAAGCAATGGAATACCTGTGGATGTTGGTGGTCTATGCTGGGGACCAAAGAGGTTTTGGTTGAAAGCAACAAGCTGAAGGTTTAGAACCGAAGGTTTAGATCAGCAACAAAGTTTCATCCACATATACTCTATCAACTGCGAAGAAACGAAATGTGTGGATCTCTTTGAGTTCAACTTACTCAGAAACAATCCAAAAATGTAGTCCTCTCCAGATTAAGCGGATAACTAATCATCGTTGCATTTCTCACTCCCATTTTCTACAAAAACACCACTCATCATCATGTCTTGCACAATTAGATTATGGCACAGCCACATTATCACTCCTACTAACAACCACCTTAATCTCCACAACAATACCAACAAACCAAGGTTTACAACTTTGCACTCCGAACTTCCGGAAACACCAATTTACCACTCAAACGAGTTAATCTCTCTTGTTTTTAACAAAAAGATGCAATCTTTTTCATCTGGGTTGGTCTCACAAGTGAAAAGTTCTTTAATTGACCCTGATGGTGGGTCCCTAGTGGACTTAATCGTTCCTGAGAGTGAAAGAGAATTGAAAACAAGGGAGGCTGCGTCAATGCCAAAAGTAAAGTTGACAAAAATTGATCTAGAGTGGGTTCATGTGATTAGTGAAGGCTGGTCTAGTCCTTTGAGACGGTTTATGAGAGAAAATGAGTATTTGCAGAGTTTGCATTTTAATTCATTGAGAATGAATGATGGTTCTGTTGTTATTATGTCACTTCCTATTGTTTTGGCTATTGATGATGAGACTAAAGAGAGCATTGGGAATTCTAAAGATGTTGGATTGATTGATCCTGATGGCAGTTTTATTGCCATTCTTAAAAGGTTAGTTTTTTTAATCTGACTAGTTTTGATTTAATATAAGTGCATTGCTCTGTTTTTATGTTTGTTTTGTTTGTGATGCAGATGGAATAATATAGAATGTAACTTTTTAAGTTGTTGGATCAAATGTGCACCTTTGAAATATATAAACATAACAAAGAAGAGAGAATTGCTAGAACATGGGGCACAACTGCTCCAGGACTTCCGTATGTTGAAGAGCATATTGCTCAAGCTGGGAATTGGCTTATTGGAGGAGATTTGGGAATGTTGAAGCCTATTAAGTATAATGATGGGCTTGATCATTATAGACCCTCTCATAAACAACTTCGTCAGGAATTTGATAGACGTCAAGCTGATGCAGTTTTTGCATTTCAGTTGAGAAATCCTGTGCATAATGGACATGCCTAGTTGATGAATGATACAAGGAGGAAACTCTTAGAACAGGGCCACAAGAATCCTATTTTATTGCTTCATCCCTTAGGAGGTTTCACAAAAGCTGATGATGTGCCTTTGGATGTTAGAATGGAACAACACAAGAAGGTTAGTTCTATGCAATAATGTAGTGTGACTCCTGATGAAACGTCATGAAATGATCGTAATGTTGAGACATTTTCTTGAGAAATCATGACTTCGTTCTATAAACAGGTTCTAGAAGATGGAGTTCTTGATCCTGAGACTACCATTGTTGCCATATTTCCATCACCAATGCACTATGCTGGTCCGACAGAAGTGCAATGGCATGCCAAGTCACGGATAAATGCAGGTGCCAATTTTTACATTGTAGGACGTGATCCTGCTGGTATGGGTCACCCCACCGAGAAGAGAGATTTATATGACCCTGATCACGGGAAAAAGGTGCTCAGCATGGCTCCTGGTCTAGAGAAGCTAAACATTTTGCCATTTAGGGTATTTATGACAACATCCTGTGCCTTCGATTGTATTATCTCGAAGAACTTTGGTCCCACAATTTTGTCCTAAATTTTCAGGTAGCTGCATACGACACAGTCGCGAAGAAGATGGCATTTTTTGATCCATCTCGCGCAAATAATTTCCTCTTCATATCTGGAACCAAGGTAACAAACTCCTGCTAATCTCGATTCTTGAATGCTACTTATAATAAAAATCAATTGTGTAAAATTCGGTGTACTCGTTTTCTTGCAGATGCGAACTTATGCAAGAACTGGTGAGAGCCCTCCAGATGGTTTCATGTGTCCTGGGGGATAGGAAGTCCTCGTCAAATACTACAAAAGTTTGCAGGCGGAAGATGCAGCTGAGAAATCAACTGTTTTATCTGCCTAATGTATGATTTTGGAGGACATAGAGTGAGATTTCTATACTTAATTAAAGATTATTAGTTATGAAATCCTCTGCAAAAAGTGCACATAAAAGTTCAGAGTTTAAAAAGGAGGAGGTAGAGCTATATTTTCATTCACTAGAACCAACAGAAAAGACCAAAATGAGCATAAAGAAAAGCTTCCAAGTCGTAGAAGCTAAAAGCTAAAATCTGAAGCCTATCTACTGGCAAAGAGGCAATAAAGGGGAGAAGCTTTCAGCTTATAACTTGGATTTTGTACTGCTCTTTTATTAATCCCTTCAGCCTGTCTTTTATTGCATTTGCCATTTTCTTCTTGACCTTACTTCCCTTCTCTTGCTTTTCTGTTCTTGCCCTTTTCCTAAAGTAAGTTTTGAGGACAACTTTTTCTGTGTCATTCTGTCTAAATTTCAGGTTTTTTTTCACATTATTTTTTTCTGAAATGCTCCATACTTGTCATTATGGTTTGCTGTGTGGACAACAACATAATGCCATCTTCCCACATTAATATGACAAGAAGCTTCATTGAAATAAATATTTCTGAATCAGTGAAGGAAAAAATGAAAATTTTACCAAAAAAAGAAATGAACTTTTATATTATAAAATAAAGAAGTTTCGACATTAAAAATTTAGTGGCAAAATTCAACATTTAACATTGAATCCTCAATGAGTTTAGGGAAATTGTACAAATTAAAATTCTTTTTACACATTTAATGATCCAAAACTGATGTCTCAATGATTTCTTAGATTTAGTGGTCTTACATTAAAAGTCTCCGAAACGTGCTAACTAATTTTAAAAAAAAACACACAATTTTGTAATATTTGTGACCAACTTCTACAAATTTATGAAACAAAAGTTAAAACTTGTGTGATCTGTAGGACAATGTTATATACACTGAATCTGGTTGATGGAGGGGACGAGGAATGTGGCCATCCTGGTAGTATTATGGAACATGTTACATTTGAAGAAAAGCACGTGAAGGATTTTCAGTAATTGCTGCTATTTTCTGAATTCTATCATTTTCTGTTTCTCCCTTTCGTT
>CANYCX011808170.1:0-19449 GCA_948193385.1 Breynia disticha f. nivosa | reverse complement strand
AATAACAAAACAAAATAGATTGTGAATATTCATATCCTAGATATGAAAATAAGATCCTCATCTCATCTATTCATAGTTAGGCATTCTCTAGCTCAATTCTCGTTATAGGGTTTCATTAAGTGAAAGATCATCATCATCATCCAATCTCATCATCATCTCACTCTAAGTCAATCACATCAACTCCTACATGTGAAAGAGACAACATTGAATCAAATCTAACAAATAGATCATTAGGGATATCCTCAATCTTGTCCAAAACAATGTCTAAGCAAGGATGACGAATGGTTTTACAACTACTAAATTGCATTACGCGGGCATTAGAAACTAACTTTGCTTCAGTGTTAGCCAAGTTTCCTATAAATAGTTCATATTGTTGAGCATAAGTTAATATAGGATTTTAATCCTTTAATCCTATAATTGAAGTCATCAAATTCCGCTCCATCACCAAAATAGAAACCCTTAAAATGTCATCCACTAAAGGCTTTCTAAGCAAAAATAAATATTTTTTGCTTTATCATTTCCAACATTGAAACCACATTTCCAAACAATTTTCTGTATCCCTCAATTTAACTCTTTAAATTGATTAATTACATCCATAATATCCTCCTCATCAACAGGAGAATAACTTTTGAAAAACTAGTTTCTCTACAAGTTTTTACACCTGTCTTATCTCCTCTTGAGATGAGATTACTTTCGTACTCTTTACGAAAGTAGGCATTTCTATAACACTTATAGAAATAACAAAACTTGCTAGAATAAATGATAAATTTCAGTAAATAAATACACGATAAATATTCTGAAATTTTCTTGACTATTTATAATATTTCTACACAACCAATTTTTCATAACAAATTAAAAATTAAGCTCAAAGTCAACTTTGAAAGTAAAATTATTTCAGAAAATTCTCAAAAAATATGATAAAATCAACAAAATTCAAAAACACATTCTGGTAAAATTTGGTGACCGGAACAGTAGCCACGCATTCCCACGTGCCACCCCAGCTTTGTCCATACGCGGCCCACGCGCCGCCATCTACTACATGCGCAACTTTGCACTCTCCTTCATACGCTGACACGTGGCATCACCATATGTTGCCACGTGTTGCTAATGATGACATAATGCTGACGTGGCATTGTTGGCCACGTGTCATCACTTGATTCGTACACGTCATCACCATTGATGACGTGGCATGTGATGCGTCAGATGACGTGTCTGCAACATGGCATGACGTGTGTCATACGATAATTGGTTGTTGTTGATGACTTACCGCCATGTCATATGCCACGTGAGTACCAGTTGGGTTAAACATTCAACCTCCTTGCCACGTGTTGCATTCTAATTGGTAGACAACTTCCCAACTCCACTCCTCTTAGTCCATTTTGATCGGATTTTAAAATTCTAGACATGCTTACGTGGCTTCTTGTGATTGATCACTCTCCTATTTTGACCAGTCAAAGAAAATGATTCCTCAAGTCACTAATCGCCACGTGTCCCACTTGTTCCCTCCACTTTCTTTCTCTATTTCATGCAAGAACAGAAACAAAAATATGGATAGTGACAATTCGCATCATCCATTTGACACCTTCCCATGATCTGAATGACACAAAATTCGAGATTTTGATTCGGGTTTTAGTGTTGATTTCAACAGTATTATTTGTTTTCAAAAATTCCAACAAAAAAGTTGACAACTTGAATAGGATGGGACATTATAGTATTATTTTTCATTAGAAATTTAATCAAAAAATTGAATAAACTCACTACTAAACAAATGAGTAATTATGTCAGACAATTACCAAATAAAAATTCTAATTTTTAGACACTTCTAGAAATATTAAATTTCTACTGGGCTTTGATACCAATAAAAGCAAACGGTGTAAATAAAAGGGAAAGAACATGACTTAGTTGTGTTCTTGATGCAGCAGAAAATCATTTACAACAAGAGTTAGCTCCACGGATCATTCTGGTTTTCTTTCCCAAGAGTATACGAACGTATACTGAGTACAGGCTTTGTCTGCCTTCTCTTCTGGATGTGTTTACTGTTTTATTTTATAAATGGTTCTCTCCATAACCATTTCCAGTCTCTACAGAATGGATAGGAGGAAAGTAAGAGTATATAAAATATGATAAGGAGAGGCTATTTATGTACTAAAATAACTACCATGTAGTTTTCCTTTTTACTCTTTTAAGTAGACATACAACATGTCTAATTTACCACTCATCATATCATGCGCGGGGCCCAAAAGTATATAATGGGAAAATTGTCATCATATCAAATTGTAACATGATATCAACCAGTTAAGAGATTCTTATAATGCCCTTAAATTTAACTTCTAAAATATTTGTAATCAGGTCCAAACCATTTTAGGAAAGTTATGGGTTAAGACGGGCTTGAGGTAGAATGGGATGGGGGTTGAAAATGCAAAAAGAAAAAGCAGTTTGGGGCTGAATAACGTACGTTATTCATAAGAATAGCATACGTTATTTTGGGAAAACCTTGAGTAATTTACGTTACCAATGTGGATAACGTACGTTATTTTGGGCTAGTTTCCAGAATAACGAATGTTGGTATACCTATGTTAATTTCTTTTAACCTACATTATTAGGACCCCTGTACATGTCATTTATTACGGGAAACAACCCCAAAACCAAATCATAACACCTCTAAAACCCCAAAACACTCTCCCAATACCTAACACCAATCCTCTAGGGTTCCCTAAACATCATTTCTCCCAAACCCCTAACAAATTTCCATCTTTCCACACATAAATCCATCCCTTCCATTGGATCTTGTTCTTAGAAAGGTTAAAGGAAATGCCTGATTAAGGTAAGATTTCAAATCTCTTAGGTAGAATTAAGAAAATAAAGTTAGTTAGTTTAGAATGAATTTGGTAGTGGGGAAAACAAATCATTAAGGAGAGTCAAAAGGGGATTTAGGGTTAGGTGTGAAAGGGACCTTGAAGGGGAGGGGAAATTTTAGAGTTTTTTGTTTATTGGTACGATTTTTTCTAAACATTAACATTTAAACAATTGTGAACAAAAATATGTAGGAGCTAAAGCTATGGAGGAGCTAGAGTGACCACTAGAAGGGCTCACTTAGAGTTGGAGGTAAGTGTATGCCCCCATCATTTACTTATCCATATCTAGTCTTTGCATGGTTAACTATGTTGGCTTGAGTATGTAATTTAATTATGTAACCATGAATTAGAAACCATATGCTATGTAATGTTGTGTATGGTGTGTGTGTAGGCTTATGTGTGAACAAATAACAGTGTTTTGCATAGTGTGCTTTCATATGTAAATGTGCTTATTTTATGTGTTTGGTTGAGCTTACATGAACTGAATGTGCTTTCTTTTACTTTCGTACGGTATGAAGATGTGTTGAGAAAATGAATGCATAGTATGCTTGGTAATATGAACAAATTACTGTGGAAAGATGTACGTGTACAGTTGGATTCATGATTTTTATGTATGTGGCATAATCCATGGTAGATTTGATATAAAGAGGATGAAATTGAGAGGCTGAACAAATGAAGATATAGATGATAGAGAGAGAAGTGTAGGCCACCCTTGGTTGGACAACTTGAATAGAAAGTAGCAATGTGAGACTGATGAATTTCTAAGCACATATGCTAGGGATTAGAGAGTGTCATGTGAGATTGATGGATTTCTAAGCGCATCAGCGCTCTGTTGGTCAACTTACGTAACAATAGCAATGTGAGACTGATGGATTTTTAAGCACATGTGCCATGACTGGAGAGTGTCATGTGAGACTGGTGGATTCCTAAGTGCATCGGTACCCATTTGCACAGCAAAAAGATGAAAAATGGTAATGCAAGACTAATGGATTTCTAAACACATATACCTCGAATAAAAAGGTCTCATGTGAGACTGATGGATTTCTAAGCGCATTGACATCGGTTGACCAATAGGAGAAAGAGGGCAATGCGATACTGATGGATTTCCAAGTTCATGTGCCCAGATAGATAGGTGACATACGAGACTGAGTCATTCTAAGTGTATGGACACTGGTTGAACAACCAAAGGAAAGTGAGAGAATATCCTCTAGATGAGAGAGTACATGTTACTAAGAAAGAAATGAAGAAGCATGCCATAGACATGATGCATATGCATTTGCTCATACTCGTGTTTTGTTTTAAATAGGGAAAGAGACTCTAGTGCGCTGTGTTTTATGTGTGATATTTATTGCATGCTTGGAAATGTGGAATGTCGGCTGTGTTTGAATTATGTGCTAGATGAAGATCCTCTAGATGAGAGAATGCATGGTAGCAAGAAATAAATGAGAAGCATGATATAAACATGATGCATACTCATTTGGTCATACTTGTGTTTTGTTGCAAATAGGGAAAGAGAGTCTAGTGCACTATGTTTTATGTGTGATATCTGTTGCATGCTTGGAAATGTGAAATGCAGGTTGTATTTGAATTGTGTGCTCGTATGGATACAAAATGATAAGAGGTTGTGAATTTTAAGGATGCAAGTTCATGCAATGAAGTTTGATAGTGTGGATGAATGTGTAGGTTAGGTATTGGATGATGTTAGTTATTGGGTGAGATTGTTAATTGGGAATGAATAATGATTATTTGTATTGATTCTATGATGTTGATATGTTTACCTTTTTGTTCTAGTATGAGTATAAATATATGAATTGAATGGTATGGACAATAATTGGTTTGATGTAAGTTAAGGTGAAAAATTGGTCAAGTGTTGGTGTGGGTTGGAATATGCATTATAGGGGTTCTGGAGGTTGGTAATATATGTTTATTGTGGAACTTAACCTACGTTACATTAAGTAACATACGCTATTTGTATGGGTAACCTACGTTATTCTTGGATGGGTTTTGCTGGAATTGGCCACAATAATAATTTACGTTACCCAAGGAACAAACAAACATTAATATGGCCAGAGGGCTATTTAAGCTAGAAAACCATACCTTAACACATCTTAGAGTTTGTACATGATTCGAACCAAGTTAGGGGCTTGAGAACTAACAATTGTGAATCAAATAACACTACAAAAAATATGAATCAAGCACGACAATAATGTATCCTTGAATCTAAGGAAAAGAGCAGAGCATCTCATAAATAATGCACGAGTAACTAACAAGGAAGGAAAGAGTGAGGATAAATGAACTAGTGTATTAGACTTTATATGGTTAGGTAAATGACAAGAGGGACATACGCTTACTGAGTTTTTGTACACATATTTTCTGTGGTTGTGTTTGTGTATTGCTGACGAGGAGGCTGCCGTATAGACCATTCTCTCTCTACGCTATTTTTGGACACTTATGGGGACGATCGTTGCGAGGTTGGGGATTTCATCCACATCTTTTGTTTTGCTACAAACCTTGATTTCCCTTTTTGTAAACTGGTCAATTTACATTTGTGTTGATACCCACCGTGTAGGGCTTTTTCCTAAGGCACTATTGTTTTGGTTATATTTATACAGCATTGGTTTATATTTTCTTTCATTTCTCTTTAAATGATATTCAAAAGTTCTTTGCAAATTAATGTTAGCATATAGCATTCACGTTGAAGTTGGCTATGCTTACAGAAAAAAATATGGCTAGTAAAATAATAAATAAATTAATAATCATCGTAAATAAGGAGTGGATTTTGAGCGTCACATTCCAATAACCTTACTATGTTTATTTGAGTCATTATTTTATTACAGCAATTTACAAATTCTAAATTGAGTTTTAAATTTGAATTTTTCTAAATACATGTATATATAGATGTGCCTTTTTCCATGACTTTGTGCTTTTCCAAGGAGGAGTGATGACAATTTGCCTTATGTTGTCAATAGGTAAGTGTATTTGTCGGTGTAGTAATTGGTTTTGAGAGCCTAAATGTCGATCCAACGGAGACAAATTACAACTACTTACTATTTATTTTGATTTATCCTACCAAATGTAATGAAGTTAATTGAAAATTCCAAAATTACTAACTACAATGATAGAAAAATTAAAACTAAAAGAGTAAAAAATGAGCTAAGGACAACATTTAGGTCTTGAATTCCTAAGATTGTATGACTATTAACTAAAATTAGAATATTGTTACGACTGGACCATGATAATTCCTAAATTATATTAATCCTTCTCTTGAGGTAATTAACGTCTAATGTTATTTAACTTAACCTGAAATCTCTTTCTAAGGCAAACTAATTAATATTGCATTAATGTTATGTGAATTACACTATTAGGTTTGACCTTAATTTGGGTGATTTATATCGATCTATCTCTATATTTGCATGCAACTCTTTTTAATTATGAGTGATCTATTGTATATTTGATCTCTTGATTAGCCCAAAAATATGTATGATAGAGTGTTTATCAAGGAGAGGGAAATTATGTGGCATAAAATCGACAGGGTAAAAAAGGTTGCGTCCATGTATTATATGCATATCTGTTCAGTGATTCCCGTGTTTTTTCCTTAAATTGTTGTGGTCCCTGAGTTTTTAAAACAATAGTCCAAGTTATGATTTTGAGTAAAATGAGCAAGTTGTCTTTGCGTGTGGCCAGTTTGTCCTTGCCTTTTCTTAACAAGTTAAACATGTTGCCATCCTTAAGTTATATGCATATCTATTTAGTTGCCCTTATTTTTATCAAACTGTCATAGTCCTCAAGTTTGTAGATATACCAATTGAAAAATGGTTTGTTACGGACACACACACTTAACGTGTGTTTTTTATTCTGCAAGTAGTATAAATAGTAGGAGGTTAGATTCATTTTACTCTGTAATAGAATATTTAAAAAACAAAGCATTTACCTTCTCCAATTACTAATACATACTAGCTTTTAGATGACATCAGAATGATTAATCGATCTTATACTTTCTAAATTTACTCTCTGATTCATATTTTACACTCTTTTCATTTCTTGATTAATTGTGATAGATTTGTCTCACTCTTCTCGAGTTCCAACTGTGAATTTTTTCTTTGATTTGAAGATGCATTGCATTTTCAAAGTTCTGATCATTCTAGGATGATCTTGATCACTAATGTACTTATAAAGAAGATTATCAGCAGTGCAAAATAGCTATGGAGATAGGTTTATTTATAGAACCATGCCTATATTTGTTAAGATGGATCCAGACTATAATTAGTAGATGTGAGATGATCTCATGGTTTTATCTTAAAGATAGTCTTTTATTAACAAATATTACTTTTTCTTTCAATTGTTTTTCTTACCTTATTATTCAATCATCTCTTACTTTAACTCGTCTCATTCCAAACTCTTCATATTTCAATAGTAAAATTCAAAAAAAAAATCAATTGTAATTTAAGAACCCTAAATAAACTAAAGGAAAAAAGAAAAGAAAATGCATTGGTGTTTCTTTCTATTTAGTTGAGCACATTATTGGATATTTCTGAGTTTGATCAATTGTATTGTAAGTAAGCGTTTTGAATTCTAATTTTTTTGTTTGTAGGAATGAGAGAGTTATTCGACATCATGTTTCTCTAGAATTTTGAACATATAAAAAAAGAAAAAGATTGATTTAACTTGTTAATATTTCAATGAAATTATTTGTTATAAACTAGAGACATTCAAAATCCCAACAAACTATGTTATCTCTAATGTTTTCGGAGATTAGCAATAGTGAAGTAGAAAATGGTAACTTGAACAGTCACCTTAGAAACTGCGAACACAAAAAAGTGGAGTCAGGTTGTTCCCTGAGGGAATCTCCGATGCCCAAGTTAGTATAGTGATTTTGACAAAGTTTCGGTATAATTGAGCAAATAACCCCTCCCTTTAATACAAAGAAGGCAACTCTATGTATAGCATTTCGGGTAAAGGAATATCTCAAGAGAATATTCATATGTCTTAATGATCAATAATATACGTTATTAATAAATAAACATTACCTCATTGAATTCTTCATTAATTGGAATTCATCTCTTAGTTGACTAAAGCTCGTGAACATAAGCCTGCATCGCGAACATGAGTCTACGAACATGAACTTGCTCACGAACATGAGCCCGCGAACAGGAATTTGCTCACGAACGTGGACGTGCGAAGGGACTCCGGCCCATTCCTCATCAATTACTCCCCACTCTTATATTTAATATTTTTCAAATATAAGAGTAGAAATTAAAATCATGCGAACATGAATCTTGCTCATGAACATGAGCCCGCATACATGAATTTGCTCACAAACATGAGCCCGCGAACATGAACTTGATCACGAACATGAGCCCGCGAACATGAATTTGCTGACGAACATGAGTCTGTGAACATAAACTTGCTCACGAACATGAACTTGCTCATGAACATGAATTTGCGAACATGAATTTGCTCATGAACATGAGCCTGCGAACATGAATTTGCTCACAAACATGAGCCTGTAAACATGAACATGCTTACGAACATGGCAAACTCCAGCTCATTCTTAATCAAGTACTCCCCTACTTTTATATTTTAGGTTTTTCCAAATATAAGAGTAGAAATTATACTAAATCAGACTTCTTCTTGAACATAAGTTAATGAACATAATGGGCTCTAATTTGCTCCTCATTGAATTACTCCCCACTCTCATGTTTCAGAGTAAATAAATTCCATTCTCAAAAACTACCAAAATGAATCAAATTTGCTTTATAGACCTTCTACTTGGATGAGATCTTGTGTTATACAAGAATGTCTACTCATTGCTAATCAAGTAGATTCCCTTTGTAGACATTCTACTTGGAAGAGATCTTGCACTATACAAGATTTTCTACTCACCGCTGATCAAGTAGATTCATTTTGTAGAAATTTTACTTGGATAAGATCTTGTTCTATACGAGATTTTGTACTCATCGTTAATCAAGTAGATTCGCTTTGTAGATATGCTACATGGATGAGATCTTGTGCTATACAAGATTTTCTACTCACCGCTGATAAAGTAGACTTGTTTTGTAGAAATTTTGTAGATTCACTTTGTAGATATTCTACTTGGATGAGATCTTGTGCTCTACAAGATTTTCTACTCACCGCTGATCAAGTAGACATGTTTTGTAGAAACTCTGTATATTCACTTTTTAAATATTCTACTTGGATGAGATCTTATGCTATATAAGATTTTTTACTCACCGCTGATAAAGTAGACTTGTTTTGTAGAAATTCTGTAGATTCACTTTGTAGATATTCTACTTGGATGATATCTTGTGCTATACAAGATTTTCCACTCACCACTGATCAAGTAGACTTGTTTTGTAGAAATTTTGTAGATTCACTTTGTAGATATTCTACTTGGATAAGATATTGTGCTATACAAGATTTTCTACTCACCGCTAATCAAGTAGATTTGTTTTGTAGAAATTCTGTAGATTCAATTTGTAGATATTCAACTTGGATGAGATCTTGTCCTATACAAGATTTTCTACTCACCGCTGATCAAATATATTCATTTTTTATAGGCAGTGGTTCCTAGACCTTTATAAGTTTCTTGGTACTAGGTTTTATCTCCCACTCCTTTAGTCGTCTAGAATCTTCAACATACATGATCATAAGAGCGAGAAGAGCAAAGAAGACTTAAAAGTTTATTGTAGTTTGACATCACAGACCATGTCCACTCCACGAATATATTGCTTGAATATTATGTTCAAAAACATTTTTTTATATAGTAGATGGGAAGTAGAGCTTGAGTAGTTTCCATCTTCTATAGAAATCCATTCTTAAATTCCTCTGTAGACATACGATAATAAGAATCCTTTCCTCTTATAGAGGAAATGTAATAAGTTCTTGCACTTTTTTTTATCACCATGTCCTTGTCTCATTCCACTTGGTGTTGAAAACTTTGTCCTCCAAAAATCATGTTAATGGATGAATGAGCTGGCTGGTTATTATTGGGTGCCTCTCTCGCATCCCTTGCTCTGTTCTCTTGAGGTTGCATCCCTGGACCTCTTTGTCGTGCATTTCTCATGTGATCATCTCCTCTGCTATGATTATCATATCTTCGCTCGTCATGAGAAAGATTATAATTATCACCTCTCTATGTATCTACATACGCAAACTTTGACAATTCTACTATTCTGATCAAGTATTTGAGCTTGTTCATCAAGTCTTGACATTTCTCTGTAGAGTGTCCATCAGCTTCATGGTAAGCACAATGTGCTTTTAAGTTTCTCCTCATGGTTCTATAATCTTTAGAAGGCAATGTGATAAGTGTTGATCCTTCTATTGCAGCAAGGATATTGGCTCTCGACTCATTCAATGGTGTGTACATTGTGAATCGAGGGATGAACGATCCTCTAATTCTTTCCCTCTTTCTATGTGTTTCTTTATAGACCTGTTTCTCTTTGCATTTCTTCTCTTTGTCTTCCCTGTTACTCACAATTTTCATAACTTTAGCTTGTAATATATAGTTATTTACTCGAGTAAAGAGGTCAGCTAAAGTCTTGAATTTTGAGAGTAGCATTCAGGAATTTGTCGACATTTTGACGTAGAGTTTCTTTCTTATTTTTTCAAACACTCAACAAGTATGTAGCATCCTTCTTCCTTTTGATATTTATAATGAAGGCGTTGATAAATTCTTTCTTCAACTGATTAAAACAAGAAATAGAAGCCTCTTTCATGCCATTAAACCATGATTGAGCATGATCTTTCAAGGTGATGGAAAATGCCCGACACATAATGGCATCTTCCCATCTACGAAGGAGCATGATTGCTTCATAATTCTGAATGTGCTCAGAAGGATCTTCCTTTCTTGAGAAAGTCAGCAAATTTGGCATCTTGAACTTTGGGGGAAGAGGTTTTCTCATTATGTCTTTGGTGAAAGGGACTTTAGCACTATGCAATTCCTCTTCTATATGAACCAGCTTCTTCTGCTTGAGAACTTCTTCTTTGAGCTTTTTCATGTCTGCTTCTCTCACCGACATGATTGATTGTGGTCCATCTCATCCCTCTTAGGTGGATTATTAATGTCTCCTTTATAAATACTTTCTGCCACCTCCTAATGATTATCTCTTTGAGCATCATCTCTAATCTCATCCTCTATTAGATCGACTTGGCGTTCCTCTTGAATTAGAGGAATATGAGGAAGAGCTTTATGTTGGAAATTTTCTTGTTGAACAACATGTCGTACAACAGGTTCTTCATTCTGAATATAAGTTTGTAAAGTTGGTAGGAATTTCTCTTGAGGGAGTAGCTGCTTGAGCAAAGCTACCATTTCACAAAGAACTTTTTGACTTTCGTCATTCTGCTTCTTGATTACTTCATAGTCGGCTAGAGGAACGGTATGAACAGCAACTCTAGATGGACCAGCTTCGGCATCCATCTTCGAACGGCTTGGTTGTTGAGAGGGCATTTGCACCATGATTAATGTCGATGAAATACAACGAATTCGCAAACAAGGCTTTTTTGTTCAAATTCCCACAGACGACGCCAATTGTTGTTGCCAGAGTTCAGCAACGGTGAAGTAGAAAACACGAACTCAAACAGTCACCTTGGAACCTGCGAACACAAAAAAGTGGGGCTGGGTTGTTCCCTGGGGGAATCTCCGACGCCCAAGTTAGTATAGTGATTTTGACAAAGCTTCGGTATAATTGAGCAAATAACCCCTCCCTTTAATACAAAGTAGGCAACTCTATATATAGTATTTCGGGTAAAGGAATATTTCAAGAGAATATTCCTATGTCTTAATGATCAATAATACACGTTATTAATAAATAGACGTTACCTCATTGAATTCTTCATTAATTGGAATTCATCTCTTAGTTGACTCAAGATCGTGAACATAAACCTGCTCGCAAACATGAGCCTGCGAACATGAACTTGCTCACGAACATGAGCCCGCAAACATGAATTTGCTCACGAACATGGACTTGCACATGGACTCTGACCTATTCCTCATCAATATCTTTTAAAACAAGTAGGGGATTTTCTATTTAAACCAATGATGATATGTGTTGGAATGTTTGAGTGTTATATTATATCTAATTGTTATTAATATTTTTTTTATTTTCACATTGCAATTATAGACTGAAT
This sequence comes from Breynia disticha f. nivosa, assembly GCA_948193385.1. Lineage (NCBI taxonomy): Eukaryota > Viridiplantae > Streptophyta > Magnoliopsida > Malpighiales > Phyllanthaceae > Breynia > Breynia disticha. The sequence goes on along the minus strand of CANYCX011808170.1, from coordinate 7,468 downwards.
TGTTGAAGTGGTCCAAGAAACTCATTTTAGCCTTTGTTTCTAGAAATTAGTAGGTAAAAAAAAAGTGATTGGATGCATTCAAACAATCAATTTGCCATTTTTTTACGAATATAAAATGTGAGAAACAATTAATTATGTAGCTATTTTGTAGCTATTGGGTGAAAAATATTAATTTTGACAAAAAAAATATATTTTCACTACTTGTGTTGTTGAATGTTGAATATTTTTTGCTTCTGTAAAACGTTGTTGTTGTTAGATTTTATGCAGAGATGCAATTATTGAAATATTAATTTGTAAGGGTTCAAAATTACATAATTTTGTATGTATAATTCAATATATTCATAACACTAATTAGGATCAAAGATGCAGATTACTGGAAAAATTTAGGGACTACAAAAATGAAATTATTTTCAAGAATATAATAGTCATTAAAAGAAGTTATTTTATGAAAACAGATATCATGTCAGCAAATATAACAGAAATTGAAATTGGACTAACGTTTAAAAAACTCGGGACCTTGAAAATTTGATGAAAAATACAGATATAGCTAAATAGTTATGTATATGTTAAGAACGACAAAAAATAACAAAGCAAATTTAAAAGCAAAAAGTAACAAGCAAGCAAGTTGGTGTGCCGCTAATCTGCTTCATTTTCATAATGTGCTCATATAGTTGAAATAAATGCATGAAATTGAAGAATGAAGCACATGGGAATATCCTTGGTTATTTCCTAAGTGGTAAGTATATGTCATAGCATATGCTCTTGTTTGAAAACATTACATAAGTGTTTTTAATTGAGAAGGATAAGGAAAACAGAAACTCCTCTTTCCTTAATCTTTGGCAAACAGGCAAAATGATAAAAATAAAATAAAACAAAATCCGTCCTTTCATTTTTGTTTAATATTGTCTTGAATTGGTTTTGTTAAATAAGAATAATCGAAACTGCAATCTTTTCAGACGGCTCTCTAAATTCTTGTTTACATTGACCTTGATGTTCAACTCAACCTCTTCAAAGATTCTTTAATTTACAAGTAAAAGTTTTTTAATTAATTTAAAGAAACTCAAGAACGAAGATCATGTATAACTTCATTTTTCTTTAAAAACTGATTGCAAATGTTTAGTCTTTAGAGGATAATTTACACAATTTTATATTAGTTTCTGATCGATCTTAGACTTGCTCAAATTCAATCATATGGTAAGGATATATTCTATCAGGTTCTAACCATAAATTTTCGTTTTAAAAAATAAAATGAAGAGTTCAAATCAGTAGATTGTCTTACAAAATTTTCGAATTATTTCTTTGAGTTTTTAAAATTTTAAGTCAATGAATTAATCCAAAATCTCGAATCAGACCTCAATTCAATATTTGTTAACATTTTTTTATAGTTATGTATCAATTTAACATATCTTAAGTCAAGATATGTTAAATTGATACGTACCTATAAAAAAAAATTTAACACAATTAACATAATCGTGTTTAAATGGGTTAAGCAGGTCAATCTGTTTACAACCCGTTTATTTGCACGTCATAAACGTGTCAACTCATTTATGACCTATAACTATTTATATAAAACACTAACCCACTTAAAATATGTGTCGAATCATGTCGTGTAATCGTTTCGTGTCGAAAATTGACGCCCCTAATCTTAACAATTGTTTTTCGAACTTAGGTACCAATTAAGAAGTGAGCAGAGATTAGAGCAAGGAAGGGAGAAGCAACGTAGGACCCGGAGACCCATGATAGTGGAAAGGACGGGCGATTGAACCATACCACAAGTGGATACAATTATGCAAACACCCACCCCTTTTTTTTATTTTGTTAAAAAATGTCTACCACTATATTTACTTATGCATATATGTGTACATAAAATTTTTTTAATATGCATAATTTCAATTTAAATACGTAAAAATATCAACCATGCTATTTTATGTTTTCTCTCTCATTTAATGTTTTCACATATATATTAATTAATTACATTTAATTTTCTTTTTTTAAAATTAATTACTCTATTTTATTTTTAATTCATTCATTAATTGTGATTTTATTTTCTCAATCATTTGTTAGGGTGTTTTTCCTCTTTTTTTTCATTATTTTCGAACATGACAACAACCATGTAATATTTTAATATGTTCAGATATGTTCTTTATATATTAAGAATAGATTAAATCATTTCGTGATCACTATAATATTTAATGATGTTTATCCATGTTCATATGTATTCAAAACAATCCAAATTTTAAAAATATATAAAGCAAAAATAATTGAGAAAATAAACTCACAATTAATGAGTGAGTTATAAAAGAAAGAAATAATTAATTTTGAGAGAGGAAAAATAAATATAATTAATAATATGTATTTTAAAACAATAAATGAGAAAAAATAAATAAAATAAATATTTTTATGCATTTAAACTGAAATCTGACATATTTATACATTAAAAATAGATATTTCTCTGATTTTCAAGCACAAATCAAAAAATTAGTGGGTGTAGCAGTTGAAGGTCATGCTTGATCGTAGTCAATGGGGTGCTATCTTATCTAAGTGCTCCATTGTCCATCACATGTTGCTCTCACTCGTCATGTCAGAAGAGTGTTCATCAAAATGATGCCATAAAATGGATAAGTACTAATACTAAATTATCAAAAAAGGAAGTACAACCCATGCAACTGCACCGCAAGATTCACTATCAATTGGGAGAAACATCTGGTGCGGCTCAAAACCCACTCAATTATAGTCGTCATTTCTTATAAAAATAAGTTTTGAAATTGACTGAGACCAACATTTCCAACCCATCCGTAAGCTGGAAGAAATATGAGACTTCAAACTATGATAAACCCAAAAACCAAAATTTGTTTATCATGAACCGTGTCTTGCAACCACTCTTATCTTCCCAAATAAAAAACTTTGAGACTGCTGCTTATTTTTTAATCGAGGGCCTGCTGAAATTCACCCATTCAACTCAAAGACATAACAACAATTGCTTTAACAAAATTTTGATCTTGCCTACATGTTCCATTTATGGTATTTTAGTGAGCCATTTTAATTTGAGATTAGGCAATTGTAAGGATAAAAATATGTTACGAAAACTATCTGTGCAGTTTTTATTTTATATATTGTGAAAATGCACTATTTTTTTATTTTCTTTTAAAAAATATATATTTTGAGTTTGTATATTGTAATTAAATTAAACACCTTTTCTAGTTTCATATTATAATTGTACACTTTATTATTTCTTCTATATCAAAAAGATTGTCATTTTTCTTTTTATCATAAATCATTTTCTTATATGTATGTAAATAATTTGACTCCTCTTTCTATGAAAACTTTCATATTAAATATTTTCTTTCTTCTCTTATTCATTTATATATTCTTGTATCTTCTTTATTTATTTATTTCTTACTTTCTTTCTTTGTTTTAGACTACAAATGAATGATAATGAAGGTTGAAAGCATGTAGGTGGTTATTTGTTATCTTTTGGTTAGTTATGGGTTTAGAGGTTTAGGTAGCACAGCCCGTGTAAACCAACACAGCCACTGTGGTAAACAATATGATCACCTTGCAGATAATCACCTTTCCAAAAATACGATCGTGCTCTTTAACACGGTAGTGCTCATAATTTTCCAAAACACGGCCACCGTATTGACAGCACACTCACCATGTTGGCCACCTGGATTCAACTTGCGCAAGTTTTCAACTTAATTTCATATGGATTTTTACCTCAGTTATAATCCAAACATACTCCAAAGCTCAAGATATATCATTTATTCTTACTAATTTAGTCTATCATTTTATCTGTTTTTCTAAATCTTGGAATTAGTAATTTCTTTTATCTTTTCTTTGTAATTTCTTTTATCGTTTTATCTTTTTTGTAATTTCTGAATCTTGGAATTACTTTAATACGATCGTGTTTAATGTTCCAACGTTCTTTGTATGATTGATAGCACAACACACCCAGTGCTAATTTCAACACACCCTGTACCGATCAACACACCTTGTGCCAATCAACACACCTGGTGCGCCAACTATAACTAACATATTTTTTTTCTAATATTATCTATTATTTTTACTTCAATTTCATATTATTATTATATCTATTATTCTTATCTTAATTTACTATAACTATATTCGTGTTTGTATACTTTGTATAACATTAACATTGTATATTGAGTTTACATTTAATTTACTTTTAATCTCTGAATTTATTTTATTAATTATAAGCTATTAGGATAGGAATGTGATAATATCTATTTAGCTCGAAGCTCTATACCAACCAGTAAACTATCTATCACACAATAGAGGAAACTTTTGCCCTCAAACTCTACCCTCTGGTACTCTTACTTAATAGATGTGAGGAACCCATGTCCTTCACCTATACCCATTGGTACTTACCAATAACTATACCCACCAATACTCACTTATAATTGCACCCACTGGTACACATAATATTGTACCCATCGGTACTCATATAATGTACCCACCGGTACTCATAATGTTGTACCCACCGGTACTCAAGAAGTTATACCCATCGGTACTCATAACACTACCCACTGGTACTCATACATTGTACCCACTGGTACTCCTAATACTATACCCATTGGTACTCACTATATCAAAGTATGGAGGAACTCCTTCCCTCTATTTGTACCCTTCGGTACTCTATATTTATCTTAGACTCTTATGAGTATGCATATCAAATGTCTATTCATCTTATATATTTATTTTCTCCATCATGTAATCCATTTAACCACCCTTATGTTAAATTAATTCAATTCATTAGTTTCATATCATTCTTTAATTTAAAAAAACTCAAACTTCCACATTAGATCCACTAAATCAAATCTACATCTTCCTTTCATCAAAGCTCAAACATTACACTTATCTTAGGTTAACCATCTTACTCAAAATCAATGTCATTTCCAATTTACCCATATACCAATAAATCATGTATCTTATTCACCAATCACACCTTACACACAACACACAATAGTACACAATCAATGAATCATGCAAACAATCATAAATATGTCATAAGATGGTTAAAACACACCTGATCATATTTTCACATTCTTTCTAATTTATTTTATTTTTCTTTTCTCTCGACACATGATTCATATGCCTTAGTTTGTTAATACAACATCTCATCGTACTCATTAGTTCTCACGACACATAATAGCTTATTCAATTCACGCCATATATACTTTTCATACAAAATAGTAACACACTTAGCATAACTCGCACATTCATTAGACATTGTTCTTAAACTCCAACCATACACACCAAATCATACATCACACATGCACTTCACATCATACACATGCCACCCATTGCACACACACTCATACATGTAAATCATCATAATCAATACAAGAGTCAACATACATCCCTAATTAATAACCATTACTCGACTCATACAAGTCACACCATATATCATTCTCCACATAAATAACGTTACACTTAACCAAATATTACAATCTTATCAATCCATATACTAGATATCCATCCATAAACACAAAATCATATATTATGCATACAAGTCACATCATATTTCACAAGGCAGAACAAAGATCAGCATATCTCACACCATAGTACGAAAAAGACTCTTTATTCACATATACTCCACAACCACCACAATTAACACTAACATGATATCGACATTTAAGCATTCATCATATTATTCTTCTTCACATTTTAAATCCAACTCAAATAAATAATCACCTCGCAACACATTTAAACACTAAACTCAAACACTTTCGAATAAGATTCAACCAAATTAACAAATCATCCAATTTAGAGGTAGTTAACATCAAACATATTTAACCATATAAGAGGCAAAAGATTGTTAGTTAAGTGTCAGTGTATACACTTACCTCTAGATCCATGCTCAACACATCTCTCTAGAAGTTGCTCTAAATTCCTCATCTCGGGTTCCTAAAACATTAAAAAAATTCAATACATTAGTCAGCATAATCAAAAGTGTTATTTTCTTACTTTTCTAACATAAAGCTCACCCCTCATAATTTAACTCCCTTTTTTTTTGCAAAACCTGCAAATTTTCCTATCAATCTATCCTAATTTTGTCTCCACAAAGTTACTATCTTTCCTTTCCAACCTTCCTTACGTTGTCCCTTCCTCGCTCCTTCTTCTCTTCTATTCCCTAAGCAAACCCTAACTTTTTCCTCTACCTTCCAGAAAACTCTAAACCCATTTTCCTAAACTTCATCCCTTCTATTCTCATTCACTTAATGTAATATAAAAATTTCCTTACCATAATTTACCCTTTTCTCTCTGTCTCTCTTCTTAATTACCTTACATAAGGTTAAAAGATTACTTTAGGTGGGTGTTTTCTCAACCCTAGATCTTTGATTTGGTAGGTATGGAGGGGTTCTTTATAAGATTGATGTAACTTGAGGAAATGGGTGTAGAGATAGTGTTGGAAGTTGAGGGAATAGTGACTTAGGTTAAGAAAATTGGTTTGGGTGTGTTTGTTTAGGGATTTCCCCATTATAATACTATTATCTCGCTTTACTAATGGGTATCAGGGCCCTGATAATGTACTTTATTTTATTTAATAACGTATGTTACTGTGGCTGGTAGCGTACTTTACCTTATCATTTTACTAGATAAAAAAATGAGTGTGTGTTAGATGTAACGCCCCGAAAAATGTAGTGTAAAATTTTAGCAGAAAATTGGCCAGACAGTGGCCTGGAATGGCCAAGGGAATGACCTTGACAAACTGTTCTCATGGTCGTTCTCCCCTATTGAATGTGTTAAATGGGATGCTGAATTATGCCAGGAACAACCACCCAAATAGTTTGGGTAGGCCGTTCTCAGGGCCGTTCTGGTTGGCAGGATTCAAAATAAAACGTGTGTTTTCATTAAATAAGAGGGAAAGAAAGTTATTTTCAAAAACCAAAAGGTCCCAGCCAATTCCTCTCGTCCTCAAACCTTAAAAATACCTTCAAACCTCTTCCAAACCCTAAAAATGTTGCTTCTCACACCTAAAGATTTGTAGGATTCATAGAGAAGCACAACCTAGACGAGCTCAAGGTTTTCTAATCGAATGTCGGCGAGGTAAGCCCTAACATTTATGAAATTTATGCAAATTTTTTGTGTACAATTTTACAGAGTTTGTATGATTAATCGTGATGGCATACATGTTTAGCTTTGTATTGTGGAAATGGTGAGAATGAGAGATTTTAGGGTTTTGGAAAATTGGGGATTTTGAGGAAAGGAACACTTGAATGAGAAATGTAGCTTGGATATGGGTTTAATACGGAAAATGTGGGTCGTTTTGTGTAGGAGGTAATGCTCAAAACTCGGGCAAGGTTGAGCCAAGAACCAACCACACAGATTTCGAGGTAAGTGCACTGAATCCATACTTACCATTGTATGTCTTATTTATGTATGGTTAACTATATTTGATTGAATTCAAACAGTTTCAAATGTGCGGTAAAGTGTCATTTAAGAA
>CANYCX011807979.1:0-18331 GCA_948193385.1 Breynia disticha f. nivosa | reverse complement strand
AAAATTAGTAAAGTCACCAAACAGATTATGTTACATTTGAAAATAAAAACATGAAAAATATAATATTTTTTATATTTTTTGTTTTATAACATTATTTATTGTAATTTTCTTAACTATAATCCTAATCAAGGTCAATAGTTCTGTCATTAATGTTTAATCCTAATTAAGATAATTAGGTTAACAAAAAGAGGAGATCAATATCGATATTTTTCAGATTGTGGCCATGCAAGTATATCATATGCCTTAGAAAAATTCTTCCTTCATCTAAATTACTCCAAGGAGACCAAATCATGTATAGTCTACTTGCTTCTTGATTAATTTTTTGATAAAGGTAGTAATTCGAACCTGACATATCACAATTGTGTCGTGTTTTTTTATTAACATCATTACTTATGATATAAATATTATAAAAATTGAATTTATGTTATTTGTGTCGTTTCTCTGCACAGTAATTATATTATCAGATCAAAACTTATTAGCCCTAGATTTGACAAGTTAGGCCACTGCAAGAAAATGAGCTATTTTCGACGATCTTGTTCCGATTAAATTTGTCGAAAAAGAGGAATTTCCGACGATTTACGACGAAAACAGGTCATCGAAAAAGTGTCGTCGAAAAATAATATTTCTGAAATTATGCGGAATTTCACCGGCATAAGTAATTTCATGTAACCATGATATAGTATCGATCTAATTTCGGCCATGGTTTGCTATTTCTCTTATTATATTACGGCAATTATTTTATCGTTTATACTTTTATAGTTTTATTATTTTTATTGTTTATTTTTTTGTAAGACTAATATTTTTTTTTATAATATTTTAATTCAATTATTTTCATTCTCTCTTAAAAAAATTATGAACCCGTCATTATCTTAGATTGTTTAGACGGTAAATGGGAAAATTGTGACAGGAAAAAAAAGAGACTTAAAGTAGATATGATAAATACCCATCGTGTCCGTAGGTTCAGCGGTTAAAGAATTCTCTCACACTAAGGATGGGTGATTTGAATCCTGGAGCCGTAGCGGCATTTTGGAAGGCATACAGACCCGCTGGTTTGTTGATTCACCAGACTACTTAAAAAGATACTCCTTGTCATTGACCGTGGAGTTCCTTGCCCAAAATTTATGATCAAGATAAATGAGAGTGGGATTTTGTCATGAAGAAGGAAAAGTGGACCACTCCACCACCTCAGATATCACCATGTGGCTCAATAGTGCCTTCTTGATGGTACGTAAAGTCCAAATTATTGGAGGAGCCATTCTTTATTTTTTATTTTTATTAATGCCACCATCATTTCTCATTCATATTCATCACTATTATGTATAAATAAACACTCCTCCACACAACAAATTCTTGTTTCGATTCTCAACAATTTACCAAACCAACATAATTTTCAAGAGCAATTTAATAATTTCACGAGCATGGTTTCGTAAAATATGCAAATTTGAGCAAGAAATATATTGTTTAAATCAACTCACCAAGATTTTTCGTTGCTTTTATTCGTAGACACGATTTCTTCGTTATCGAACATCCACGAGATGACATGTGCATGTTCCGTGCTCGGTGAGCTCATATTGGTGAAATAGTTGCTTTTATGAAGTTTTAAAAGATGCAAAGATTGCCTGAAGTAGAGCAACTAAGGCGACATGTATCTTCGGACGAAAATGTTATACAACAATCCAGGGTTTGTTATACAACAATTAGAAAAGATTCATTTCCTCATTTAATATAGATTGCAATTAATATTATAATTGGATTTTTTGTTTTACATAGACTATTTTTCATTTATAATCTTTAAATGGGACCTTAATTTGGGACCTTGAGTTCTCACCTCATTTTACATCAATCTCATTCATGCCAAACCCTAATGATGCACCAAATGTCACATTACTTTTGTACGGATGCATGAATGCATTTCTTATGCTACATGTGATTTCCTATCCTTTCATGATAAAATATTATGATGCACATTATCATATGCTTTATTTTAAAGAGTTGGTTAAGTTAGCAATTCAGTCTCCTGTGAGATTAAATATAGTATGTTTTTAGGATCAAATTTCAATAAAATCATCTTCATGAGATAGAAATTATACCTCTCGATCTGATCTTATATTAGTTCTCACTAAATGTAAAGATACTAAGTAATTAAGACAAAAATATTATTTTTTGTTTTGTTCGGGCCTTCTAAGAGCAATATCGTGATAGATTTTGCTTAAAGCAATGTATTATTATTGTTTTTTTTATTTTTTATAATATGTACTCCCCATCTCATTTTAATTATCACAAAAATATATTTTAATTATCTTAAAATAAGTATCACAAATTATTTTTTCATAAAAATGTTACTCCCTACGTCCCTCAAAGATAAATACATTTTCTATATATAGTGTCACAATATATAGGTACATTTACTTTTTTAAACTCATTTATGATAAATATATTGACATTTTTGTCCTTATTTATGAAATAAATTTTTTAATGGTGGTCTTTCTCAATAAAAACTTTTAAGAACAGTAATAATAAATAATTTAATTAACTTTAACTACCACAACTACTAATTTCTTAAAAACTACAAAAATCAAACTGTGTCTATCTTTATGGGACGGAGGAAGTACTAAAATACTCTCATATATTAATTATAGAAATTCATATTTCTAATAAATATTTACTTCATATAACCAATCACATTCTTTTCTTTTGTATAACTCCAATATAAAGATAAATTTGTAAAAATTATTGTACTAAATAAAATTTTTAAAATGTGTAATAATAAAAAAATTAACACTTAAAATATTAAGAAAAGAATATATTTTTGGTTAAATAAAGAATAAATTTTATTGAAACTCTCTTTGAAGAGCTCGTATTAAAATTTGCCAAATGTGGATAAAGAGAAGAAGGAAGAAGAGAAAGAGTTGGCTGCGGCACAAGAGGAAGGAGCTGAGTGTAAATTTACAAGAAGAAGAGGGACACGACATGACATAGGAGAGTGTGTAGGAAAGTAGAATTACGACTCCCAATAATTGTCTTCCTCCTCGAGCCCTGTGCTGTGTCTTCTCCTCCTTTCTTTTCTTCTCTCCTCATCGGTTGACTCTCTCTCTCTCTCCTGTGTTTTCTCGCACAGCAAACAAACCCACTATTGCACTTCCCTTTAAACCCTCTTTACACTCAGTTTCTCAGAGACAAAACGTGTTCAACTGCCAACTCATTTCCCTTCTTTTTCGAAATGGTCGAATTGGTCGAGTTGGAGAGTTTTTTTAGATTAATTCGGTTACATTGGATTAAAAAATGTTCAACCCAAATCCGACAGAACAATTATTGAGTTTTGTTGGGTTGAACAGATTTTTATTTAACTAATTAGACTCGTTGAAAAATAATTGTTTGTTTTAGTTAAATTTTCAGCGACTTTGATAGATTGTGAGGTTAGGGTTGTGAAATTTTTAAACCGAAGCCGACCACTACAAGACGAGTTAAAAACCATAAAACCGAAGTTGAGCCGATTTTAGCAAATTGAACGGGTTTATGGGGTTGAACGGATTCGAGTTGGTCAGCTAAATTAAGTAAACCATATAATAAAGAATTAAATAAAGATTATGAACAAGAAAAAATATAATTTGTCTAGATCTAATCTTTAGGGCAACCCACAATCTCCACTAAATAAGAATGCCACAAATCCCAAGATTAACTAACTCATTTAGCCTCTAAAACAAGCACAAACCAATGAGATTGATACATTCAAATCAATCTTAATTTCAAACTTTCTTTTTTTGGTAATAGCCTATGTTTAGGTTCTTAAGTTGTCCCATCTCATCACATCACAACCCATAATAAAAAAACTAAGATTAAAATTATAAAATTAATTATGTGGTGGGTGTTATTTAATTAATTTGACAAATAAGAAGTGAAGAATAAAAAAAATAAAATAAAAAAAGGAGATATGGAAGTCACAATCATGATAATAAATGTAAGAAGAGAAGAGATGATGATGGCAACTTGGAAGCATGTGATATGGAAACTAAGTCAAAAATATGCACAAAGATTGGTTGCCTCTCTCCCACACATCTAGGCTTTATTTAGTATACTTTTTAAAAATATCTACTAAGTTATTTAAAGAAAAAAAATTATCATTTCAACTTTGTTAAATATTTTTTTTTCTGGTGAAAGAAAGGTTTTTTTTTGAAGATTAATTATATATTATATTATATTTTTTTATTTATAGTAATATTATTATTTTATTTTTTTAGAGTAGTATGTTTTATCTTTTTAATTGCAATCTGTATAAAATAATTTTTTTAAGTATAAAGTTCGTATAAATTTTATATATGGATTTAAATATTTTATATATAAATTTATATCTATTTTTTATGAATTTAAATTTAATATATATTTTTAATTTGATATATACTAAATTATTATATTTTTTAAATTTGTTTTAAAGATTAGTGCTTGTATAAACTTTTTGTTGTTTTACACTAAATATCAACTTTAACTAAATTGTATGTCAATTTTATATACTTCAGAATTGAGTGTAAAAGGAAACACAATCCATTGCACAAGTGAGTTGAGAAAATCCATTTATAACACGAAGACGAAGTGAATAACATAAATTCAACTTTTAAATATGAATTTCATTAATAAAAAATATTTTATAAAAAATAGTACGACATGATTAGGGTACGATAAAGAAGAATTTATGACTCTGTTTGAGAGAAAAGTTTTATTTAGATAATGTTGTTTCACATATTTTGTGTTTGTTTTAAAATAGTGTACATATGTACGTGTGTTGTATACATATAAATGTCAATTGGGTCCATTTTCTTTTATTTTGTTTTCAACCTTTTGTTTTTCTTGGGTCCTTTTCTAGTTTTATATTTGCTTTAATTTTTGAAGGGTCATTTTCTTAATTAATAAAGAGAATAATTACATAAATATTTTATTTAATTTGGATTAATTTTTTATTTTGTGGAAAGATGCATCGTGCACGCCTTTTATTCCTCTTTCAACATGTGAATTATGAGTTTTTTTTTTTATAAATTTTTAGGTGACAAAATGAGAATTAAGCTTATCGTCGTAAATTCTATATTGATTGATAATTTTGGACAATTATAAAATAAAAAATTAGTAGCTAAGTTAGTTATAAGAGTTTATTATAATGCTTCGAATTCCAAACGATTAAAGCAATGTCGATGACAATTGGTTAAGTGCACGTGCGTGTAAAAAAATATTTCCAAATCAGCGAAGAAGTTTTTGGTAATTAAATTAATTTTAATATGAATATTACTCCATCTATTCTTTAATATTTGTCAATTTGAATTTTTTTATATAAATTAAGAAAGCTAATAAATAAGTTTATTTATCCTTCTAAATAAAGTAGGTTCTGAAAAAAAATAATGAAGAAAAAAGAATTACTTCAAATAATTGAGGAGTATTTTAGAACAGTGATCAAATAGTTAGATTGACAAATTTTAAGGAATAAGAGTTTAATGCTAAATTTAAAAGTATTAAGGAACGGAGGGAGTAGTGTATATCAAAATATTGGAAGCTAAATGAAAAATTATTAATGGTGATGGTCATAAACAAAAAGGATGAAAAGTGTAAAAAGCAGAAAAAATGAGGGCTGTCTTTCCCGTGATAAATTAGGCTCACCATAATTCATTTATGAATGACCTATCTCACGTAGTTTTCTTGTTTGTATTTAATATAATTAGGGTTAAAATTTTTTTATTCGATAACACGATTAATGAGTGCACGATTAAATATTACACGAATTATGAATTAATTTTTATAATTTTTACATCATAAAAATGATATTTAATATAAAAATTAATGATACGATTATGACATGCCAATCAAAATTATCACTCGTAAATATAATTTCTCCCACATGGATTTTTTGTTATATTAAAATATCTTCATCTAAAGGATTTGAACGAGAAAAATATTCATAAATAATTATTGACCTCAGTTTTTAAATATGTAGAAACATAACAATAAAATGTTAGCTAATTATATTTTTCCTATGTTAATTAATCTTAATTTTCATAATTAATGTCAGTAATTTATTAGACTTTGGTGAAATTTAATAATAATCAATAAAAATAATAAAATTTAACTTAATTTATATTTATTTTATATAATAAATAAGTCAAAAGGACCGACCTTGACTTTATCTTTCCTTATACTATTTGCCTTTGCCTTCTATAATTTTCTTCAACGTCACGTGAAATTGTAATATTTTTCTTCATTGGGTTTGCATAAATCTAGAAATCAAATCTTACCTAATTCTTTCCCAGCAGCCCACAAAAAAAATATTTATTATATTATATTTTTATTTTTTAATAATGTTTTTAGCTACAAATTTTGCAAAAATAAATTCAATATTTTATTTTAAAAAAATTCATCCAAATTTATTAACAAAAAAGAATTCTCTCCACATTCAAAGACAATTATTAATTATATTGTCAAGAATACGACCTTGCATTTTATATTCAAGTGATAATGCTTCTCTCGTAATGTGTTTTTTGGTGAGTTAATTAGATCAAAATTTAATATGTTATTAGAGTTTTTTTTCATGCAGTAATTTGGACATTGTCCGACTCTGCGTTTTATTAGGGTTTTTTTTTATGTAGTAATTTGGACGTCGTTCGACTCTGCGTTGCCCATAATCAATCTGTTGTTTAGTTTAGTCTGAATCGAGGGGTGTGTTAAGAATATGTTATTAGTCTTTTTTAATACAACAAATTTAGTCTATACACTTTATATTGATACGACAATTCTCTTCATATAAAATGCTTTTTAAACCTATGTAAGACCCAAAGTTCACAAACATTTCAATATTTTCTCTTTTATTTATTAATAAATATATAAATACATCTAATATGCTCACATTTTAACTTAAATCACAAATGGTACGAATTTACTTTTGTAATATTTATATCACAAATAATAATATTTGATAAAAAATAACGCAGAACAATCATAATACGATTAACACAAATTAACAGCCTTAAATAGATCCCATCATCAAGTTTGGAAAATCAGTGAAATTGCATCAAAATTAAGCTAAAACCAAAGGATTTTCATTGTTAAATCTATAGAATAAGAAATGGCTCGATGTTGATGACATGCATGTTTGTGGTTTGGAGGCTACCTCACCCTTATTTCTAAAATTTTCATTGATTTATTGGTCCCCAAAAGATCCTACATACCTCTATATCGCCTCAACGAAACACACGTCGTAACGTCTACGAGTCTGTGCGTTCGTGAATAAATTTATAAACGACACAAGTTATGGAACTATTCAATATACTATCGATTAGTTTTTGTAAGATGCAAAATTCATATTATTATAACCCACTTAATATCTTCGTATGTGTTTGATACGGAATATGGAATACATTTTGAACGATATATAGTTTCGAGTCGTGTGGCTTGTTTTGCTAGCATTTGAATGTTGACCCCATCGATATGAACTACACACATCCACTGACCTTTCTCTTTACGTCCTAAACCAAAATGCTTGTGGACCAATCCCTGCTCTTGTTGAAAGATCTAAAAAGGGTCCCTGGAATCGAAAATTATCTTTTCTAATACAATATCTTTTTGTCTTCACCTATTGTGGAGTAAGAAACAATAGAATGGTCAACATATGAGAGTACAACGATGTCTACTTCTATTTAAGAGACTTGTGTTCATATATGTTCACGTATAATTATATGCTATCCTCAAACTAGCTTTGGAAATCTTCGAGTATCTATTTTCTTGGCTCAATTAATAAGTCATCACCTGTTATGCATGCTAATTTCATACTTATATTTGTGAACTTTTACACGGTATCGGAATTATTTAGCCTAACAGCCTGTGTCCTGTAATGAAACCCTTTGTCGTTGGAGCAAAGTTGAAAGGATGCAAGTCGGTTTCGGATGCATCATATAAACATAAGAATATCAAGCGATTTGCAATGACGTAAAGTTGTCGGCCTTAAACAATCTAATTAGCTTTGTATGAAAGAATTTACAGAATTTTTATTGTTTATAAACTCACACGCGTGTTCACATTTGAACGCCATGCATATGAACTAACGAGCAGTTACTTGAGCAAGGTACTTACATGCTCAACCATCTTCATTTATGATGGCTTCTTCTTTCATTAAATCCAACCCTACACTATGTTGGATTGCAGACGATAGAGTTATTGACTTCATATTGTTTTCGTGCTAACTCACTTAGCAGCAGAATTAAAGAGCATATATTTGATCATGATCGTGACAAGTGTATATGTACTTTTCCTGATCGACTTCAGTCGTGCATTTCGTTTAGTATTTTTCAACTGCCACGAGAAAAATACTAATGAAATGCCTAATGTCAAATCAAACTTCTTCATCAATGTCAAACGATTATGTGTCAAACTTAACAATCTGATCAACTAGCAAGACAAACTAATCCCGAGATGGCAAGATTTCGCGACGCGGGTTCGAATTTTACTTTCTCTAATAATTAGTGCGCGTAAATTTTTTGTATTCTCTCGGTGAATATATCTTCGAGAGGAGATTCTAATCTAACCTTTTATTGATTATACAACGGATAAAATTTAACCCGTCTATGAAAATTTATTCTTTTTTTTAATATTCTAATAAGAGTGAATGAACTATGTAGAAATTATTGTATGTGCAATAATGCCGTACGATACCTTTGTGGTGATTGGTGTGCAAAACAAGTTAAGATGAGAACAATAAAGATAAGATCATCACTTTTCACTGACACTGACTATAGCTATTAGCTATAACTTATTTTTTTGGTTCCAAACCAAAAATTTTAGACAAAAGGTCGGGTTATTCCACGAGCTAAGGGCAAAGAATCTCTGTTGGACCCTGACGAACGAGCAGGTCTAAGCCTGTATGTTTCTCCTAACGCCGTTAAGAAGCCAATGATCAAACCTCATAGCTCAATGTGCTGGTTAACCCCTTGACCGCTGTACCTACGGACGAAGGGTACAATCTACAGCTTATGAGAGAAAAAGTTATAGATTATCCCCAACACTGATCGAATAAAAGAAATAGGCTTAAATTCTTATTGAAAAATGAAATTGTAACCAAGCTCAACAGAAGTTAAACTTGGTTTCGAATGCGACTCAATTAGTAGTTTTTTTTAAAAATCGAATAATTTTATTCGTTGATATAAAGAAATTGACGATTAAAATTATTTCAACGGTAATATTATCGTTAAGTATCTGAACGAGTAAGTGAAGTCGAAAAGTATGAAGTGAAAGAAACAGACATATATCGGAATGAATTGATTGAAGATCATCTGCTGGGATTAGACAAGCAAAACATAAATACCATCCAATATATATAGTTTCTGAGAGTGCATTAACATGGCAACTTTGCATTATTTTACAAACTCCTCTCATAATAAAGCTCTTTTCTTCTCTCTTTTGTTCATTATTTTTCATGTTTTTAGTTTCAAATGGCTAGTCTTATCAAATTCCCCCAACCTTTAGTGTTTGATTGAATAATGCCTCCTTTCATTCAATTGGTAAAGGTGATGTAATTGTTAATGGTAGTGTTAATGGTAGTGTTTAGGTTTGGTGGATTGAGTAATAGATAATAGTAAAAAAATAAATAGATTCATCTTAAAAAACATGGTTTCCCATAACCGAATCAAACATATATGATATAACATCGAATCAGTGACAGATTTAGAATTTTGACGAGTTAAAAATTGTACATACGATAAGGGAATGTGGTATTACAAAAAAATATTGGATAAAACGATTATATAGTAATAAACACGACAATGAAGGTTGACTGCATTCTTTTACCCCTATCTCTGTTTTTGGAATGTATATCATATAAAAAAATAGAAGAATAACAAGTAGCTTATACTGTTGTGTGAGTTATAGGCCTTACACAAATCAATTATAAATCATTTGTTATTCTTCTATTCCTCCGATATGAAATATCTTATCCAAATCTGAGAGATACAATGAGAGTGCACGGTAAAAATGACAGTGCTATAAAAGTAACAACGAAACCGACCATCTCCTCACACACGACAAAAGAAGCGACCACACTTCTTTTATGTTATTTTTCTTGAATGGTTATAATAATTCGAAGAGATGAGACATATGGATATTATTTCCTAAATTATGCAAGCATAGCTATAGCAACGATTTGTGACCACCAACATCCATAACAGTAAAAATGAAAGAGAAACTAAAGTTGGAGTAAGAAAAGCATGTGGTGGATGCTGCGTAAACTGTACGAATTACGTACCGAACAAATCAAATACTCGGATTTATTTTCACTCTTTAAGAGAATTCGTACAAAAAGTTTCTGTGAAGTTGGGTAGGGCATTAAGAATGGTGTTGTGAGTTGAATTAATTGAGAGGATAAGTGGTCGTCACTGTGCTTCATCTCTCAGACCTATTTTCTGCTAACAATGGTCCTTCCTGTCTGTCCTCATCTGATCTGAGCTTCTTCTGTGCACTGATCACTTCATATAAAGTTCAATTACTGCAAGTTTTTATGGCTTTAACATCGTCTTTTTCACAACTTAAAGTAACCATATTCACTCCATTCTCAGCTCAGTTCCTCCTCTAACTATGTCAGTTCAGAATGTTTCACCTTTTGGTTATCATCTAACTAACATTCCCTTTCCCTATAATTAGATGATTCGATCCTATCGATTGATCTCAGCAGTCACAACCATGCATGGTTGAAGCAGTGATTCCTATGCGATGGGCCTCTTTTTCTTGCTTGTTGGAGCTGGACCTCAGCATCTTTTGAAGACAACTTTCGAGATCAAATCCTCTTTTCACTTTAATATTGTATAAATTTATTCTGTTTATATTTTTAAGTTTTATTTTTGTCATTTTAAACTTTTTTTTTATATTTACTATGTATAAGTTATTTAACGACTTTTAAAATTCTTAATTTTAAAATATTTTCACCTTTCAATCAAAGTAGTTTTTACCTTGTTGTTTTGTAAAATTAAAATACAAAATGTAAAGTAAAAATTATTTGTATAGTTTTTTCAATTTTTATAAAAACTACAATTAAAAAATGTTAAGATATGTATATATGTAATTTGCCCTAGATTTTGTGTTGATGAGTTGAGCTCAGTAACGTAGATTATCCAAACTTGCACTAAATTCTCGGTTTGTTCGTAGAAATTTATTTTTAAAAAATATTTTGAAATTTTTGATGCTTATTTCAGCCAGAAATAAATTAAAAGAAAATAATTTAAATGTCAATAAGAAGTAAAAATAACTCTAATGGCTTTGTTGGTTTAGAATAATTCATTTTTTGAAAAAATATTTTCTATTTTGTCAATGTTTAGTACAAATAGAAAATAAATCACAAAAATTTATAATTTAAAAATCAATAGAAAAATAATAATTATTCTTAGCATATCATTAAAGAAATTATTTTTTTATTTAAAATATGAAATTATATTTTTCATTAAATTTTTAATTATTTGAGGGTGAAACAATAGAAAATATAATTCTAAAAAATAAAATTCAAAAATTTAATTTTCATAAAAAAGATTGTTCTGTAAAAATTATATTTCTTCAAACATACTGAACATAAAATATACATATTTTAATATTTTTAGCTAAATAACAAAATCAAAATTAGGGCTTCGTTCATGTAAAATAATTTACGCTGGAAAATATTTTATGAAAATTAAATTTTTGAATCTTATTTTTTCATTATTACATTTTTCTAATGTTTGATATTCAAATAGAAAATGAGTCTAAAACATCTTTTATAGATTTTTTTTCCAACTTATTAGATTTAATGATTATGAGTAGCCATAAATAAAAAATATAACTTTATATTTCATATGAAAACAATATTTTTTAAAAAATAAGGCTAAAAGTTGTTTAT
This sequence comes from Breynia disticha f. nivosa, assembly GCA_948193385.1. NCBI lineage: Eukaryota > Viridiplantae > Streptophyta > Magnoliopsida > Malpighiales > Phyllanthaceae > Breynia > Breynia disticha. Next base: position 6,447 of record CANYCX011807979.1, on the reverse strand, counting down.
TTTCTTTTAGCTTTTAAATTATTTTAATTTAACTCATTTTTTGTTGGTCAAAAAATGAGAAAAATATATTTTGAAAAAACAAATTCCTTTAAACAAACCTTCATAATTATGTAAATGATCATAATATAACCATACTCATAACACATAAAGTCACATAGTCCACCAAAAATGACAGACATGAAATTAAGGTTTGCTTGTTCAAAGTAATTTTTTTTATATATTTTATTATATTTTGTTTAATGATTAAAAATTTAACGTATAGAAAAAAATTAAATACAATCATAATCAAAATTGCACGACAAATGGTGCGGGTTCTGAGCTAGTAGTCCACTAAAAATGGCAGACAGAAAGGTTTGCTTGTCCGACTCCAATGGATCTTTAAGAGATTCAAACTTCCAAATTCGAATCTTTCGCTGCCTAACGTTTCATCTCCAACAATCCTCCTCAAACACAGCTGAAACCATATTAATTCTACTCAAATTCTCCTCCAATCCACATTTTCACATTCCAATTTTCCTCATCGGGAAACTGTCAGGATGCCTCCAGGCAGATCACGTCCTACCAAAAGAAGCTCATCGTCGTCTTCATACAAATCAACCATCACTACCATTATATTTGTTGCATTATGTGTTATTGGAGTTTGGATGTTATCATCAAACTCTATTGTGCCTCCGCATGCCACAACTCGTGCTTCCAAACCGTCGCCTATTGCGGTAGCAAAGAATATTGCTGTCGCAACGTCTAGCATTACTGCCGCTGACGCGGATTTGGCGTCCTCCGGCGAGCTGCCGCAAAGCGGCGAGCTTGTTACCAAGAAGGATCAGCCTATTTTTGAAGATAATCCAGGAGATCTTCCTGTTGACGCCATCGAGTCGGATGATCTAAAGGGTAGTAATGAAAATGATAAAGAACAGAAGCAAGAAACAAACGCCGAAAGCAGTAATGCAGAAGAGAATTCGGAGAGTTTGACAGGCAAGGAGTCTGATGAGGAACAAGAGAAGCAAAGCGAAAAACATACTCAGGTATCTGAAGAAAGCTTGTTGATGCAGAGCCAACAAGCTGACGAGACTAGCCACGAAAAACCTGTTGTTGAGACTGAGGGGTCAATCCGACAAATCACTGATGAAGAGAGCAACAACAATCAAGAACAAAGCACTATTATAGATGGTCGTGATACTTCATATGAAGTTAAAAAGTCGGACGAGGAACAAACACTTCAACAACAAGATATTGAAATAGTTAAAAGCTCAGATGAATCTCAGAGCCAAATCTCCATAGAAGAGCAACGAGTACAAGAAGCAGCTGAAAGTAATGTCAACACTAGTCAAGAATCACAGGAGTTAAAATCGTTTGAAGAACAACCACAGCAGCAGCAAAGACAAGAAGATGCTGGAATTCAGACCGAAACTCAAGAATCTGAAAACCAAGTAACTGAAGAAGATCAACAACAAAGAATGGAAGAACAGCAGCAACAACAACAACAACAAAAGAAACAAGACAAAAGTCTCAATGACGAGAACCAACAACAGGCAGAGAAACAAGCTGAAAGCGTTTTCGGAGATGAAACATCTCCTGCAATAGAGTTGATTGATAAACAGTCTGAGAGTGTGACATCAACCCAAGTTGAGAATCAAGAGACACAACAAGAATCTCAAAGTGAAAACAATCAGGACACAACAGCAGAAACTACCCCTAATTCAGGAATTCCCAAAGAGTCTAGGGAGTCAAAGAAATCATGGTCAACACAAGCAACAGAGTCAGAGAATCAAAAGGAGAGGCATAGGGACGAATCAGTTGATAAAGAAAACATGTACGGTTACAATTGGGAACTATGTAATGTAACTGCTGGACCTGATTATATACCGTGTTTGGATAATGAGAAGGCATTGAGACAATTACATACAACTGGACATTTTGAGCATCGAGAAAGGCATTGTCCTGAGGAGAGTCCTACTTGTTTAGTTCCACCTCCAGAGAATTATAAAATGTCTATTCCATGGCCTGGCAGTAGAGACAAGGTAACAGTATTGATTTTATTCTTCAACTAATTGATTTTGTAACAATCTAATAATGATTATGAGGAGAAATTTGAAATTGTTTTGTTGTGTTCTGACAGATATGGTATCATAATGTTCCTCGCACAACACTGGCAAAGGTGAAAGGACATCAAAATTGGGTGAAGGTAACTGGTGAATTCCTGACATTTCCTGGTGGGGGGACTCAGTTTATTCATGGTGCTTTACACTATATAGACTTCATTCAAAAGGTAGAAACACTAATAAGCTGCTGGTCTCAGTTTCAAACATGGATATACATTGGCTTATTCATTGCATGTAATTGGTGCAGGCAGTGCCAAAAATTGCATGGGGAAAGCATACCAGAGTTATTTTAGATGTTGGATGTGGTGTTGCAAGCTTTGGTGGATATCTTTTTGATAAGGATGTTCTTACAATGTCTTTTGCACCAAAAGATGAACATGAAGCTCAGGTTCAATTTGCACTTGAAAGAGGAATACCTGCAATATCTGCTGTCATGGGTTCTCAGCGGCTTCCATTCCCTAGCAGAGTCTTTGATATCATTCATTGTGCACGTTGTCGAGTCCCTTGGCACGCAGAAGGTCTTCATATCCTTCCATCAATTTGCAAACTTAGTGACATTATAATCTTCTAATGATTTACATAGTATGGAATCCTAAGAAGAAACTTTCTTGCTTTCTCAGGTGGAATGTTACTACTGGAATTGAATCGCGTCTTGCGACCTGGAGGCTACTTTGTATGGTCAGCAACTCCTGTGTACCAAAAGGTTGAAGAAGATGTGGAGATATGGCGAGGTACATCTTCCATTCCATAAATCATATCTAATTTAGTCACATTAAACAGCAACAAAAAGGCTAACTATAAATGACACATTGTAGCCATGTCTGCACTGACCGTATCAATGTGTTGGGAGCTTGTTACTATTCAGAAGGACAAACTTAACTCCATTGGTGCTGCTATATACCGTAAACCAATTTCAAATGATTGCTATGATCAAAGAAAACATAACAAGCCTCCTATGTGTAAAAACGATGATGATGCCAATGCTGCCTGGTGGGTTTTCACAATCTAGTACTAATTTGTCCCTAATGAAGAGAAATGAATTGAAGCATTCATATTCAACCACATTGTGGTATTGCATTTTCAGGTACGTACCTTTGCAGGCATGTATGCATCGTATACCTGTTGAAGAGACGGAGAGGGGAAGTCGGTGGCCGGAAAATTGGCCTCAGAGGGTAAATACACCTCCGTATTGGCTAAACAGCTCTCAAATGGGAATCTACGGCAGGCCAGCTCCTCAGGATTTTGAGTCAGACTACAGACATTGGAAAAATGTGGTTACCAAATCATACATGACAGCAATAGGCATCAGTTGGGAAAATGTTAGGAATGTAATGGACATGAGAGCTGTTTATGGAGGGTAAGAATGCTTCCCTTTTCTCCCCAAAAAACCAATTTAACATCCGTGAAATTTCTCAAAATACTTTCTGATGCAGATTTGCAGCAGCATTAAAAAATCATCAAGTATGGGTAATGAACATAGTGAACATCGACTCTCCAGATACTCTTCCAATAATATACGAAAGAGGACTTTTCGGAATTTACCATGACTGGTGTGAATCCTTCAGCACATATCCTCGAACATATGATCTTCTCCATGCAGACCACCTCTTCTCCAAGCTGAAAACAAGGTAATAACACAACTAACTGGACACGATAACACATGACACGAACTACACAAAATTCAATTTTCTCGATGTTTTTACATACAGGTGCAGGCTTCCTCCGGTGCTGACGGAGGTTGACAGAATAGTAAGACCAGGTGGAAAACTGATCGTTCGCGACGAGTCAAGTGCAATCGGAGAAGTAGAGAATATATTGAAATCCCTACGGTGGGAAGTTCATCTGACATTCTCCAAAGATCAAGAAGGTTTATTGAGTGCTCAAAAAGGAGATTGGCGCCCACTAACTTTTTCTGTATCTTCATGATCATGATTTTTGTTAATGCAGATTATAATTTTCTGATCACTTCTTTTGGTATCTGTAGTTTAGGAAAGTAATGTCTCTGTAATTGTTTAACTCTTCTTTTAAAAAACTAACACTACTTAAACATTCTCCTACAATAGTTGAAAAAATAATTTATTGATGTTTGGGGTTGTCGAATAAATATAATTAAATTAAGAAACTTAATTATGATTTATTTGATTAGAACATTAAATTAGAAAATTTTTAATTTAGAGACTAAAATACAAGTTTGAGCAAAAATGTAACTTTTCACTGAATGGTACATATCCCTCTATATAAACATTATCCTATTTCACATTTCTAAGTTACTTTTATACACATAATAACCATCATATTTATTTGTGGAAATTTTAGAATGTGGATTCTAAAATTCTCTCTCCGAGATTAGATTGATCGAATTTTCCAATGTAGGATCGAGTGCGAAACATTGTAAGTATCTCGACGTTCTTACGCCTGTGGACCCTCAATGTAATAATGATGTCCTTTTGTTGTGTTATACAGAGTTCAAGATAAATAATTCGAATTATTTTATTTATTGAATTAATTATGTATTAAGTAATTGCTTTGTACGCGCGCACGCATATATATATATATATATATATATATATATATTGATTTCTTAAGAGGAAGCTATGAAATCATTGTGTAAGTTATACTTGTTTTGACTTAGTACAATGTAACCACATATCAATACAAAAATGTTGAGAGTTGAAACAAATCAAACGACTCATAAAAAATAAAAGATTGATTTTGTCAAATTAAAGAAATAATTACTTTAAAGAGTGTAATGCTACCACCGTCCTAAAGAAATTATTTGCAATTTATACTATACGAACCAACAATTTCCTTCAGAATACGATAAAAATAGCACGAGTTTGTGATTATTATATTTTGCAGTTCATTTCCTTACACTTAGATGTGCATACACAAGAAACACTGCAAATAACACTAAGAGGTTTCCATGAATTTTATTCGATGTATGAGAAGATTTGCAAAGTTAAGTAAAGCCATTTATAAAAAAGTTAAAAATATAAAATAAATCTTCGTTAAATAAAGTAAAAATAAATCTAAAATTTTTATTTATTTAATAAAAAATAATTTTAATTTTACGAAATTTTTACGTAAAACAATAACTCTGAATGAAGAAGGTTAAATAAAAGGAAAGGTAGAGTGATGGGAAGAGTATAGCCTTTTTCATATCATATGTCAAGTCGTAATCAGAAGCTCTCTGCAAACCAAAGCTTCACATGGTTACATGATCCCACACATACACTTAAAACACAGCAGAGTAACATTATTTCAGACTGAGTTTTGGAAACTCTTATAGTAATTTTCTTCTCAATCATCCGGTATCTCTCATTTTCGGTGAAAATTAATTCGGAATCGGAGCGGAAAGCTTTTAGCTCCTATCTCATGAGGCGGCTCCGGTGGAATTTGATCATGAGAGCACACAAAACCGAACTTCACAGAAGACTGAGTTACCAATCAACCACATATGAAAACTCTTATAGTTATGGAACTACATACTTTCTACTTCCATTATTTTCCTTGTATACAAAACGGAAACAATCTCTTTCATCCTCTTTCAACACAATAATATACTGCTAACCCGAATTGACATTACAATTGCATTTGACATTACAGATCTGTATTTAAAGTTTCAAAACAACAAACTAATCGACCCACCCCAACAATTCCATATAAAAATTGTTGCATTTTGAATTTCGAAAACAATCACAAAAATTACTGAAAACTCAACTTGTTGTTTAAAGAAGTTTGAAACAACCTAAAATAACCAAATTTCGAATGAATTGTTTACACCTCAGTAGCCTTTTGGATCATTCAAGTCTCTATATAATTATTTGCAGATAAAGAAGGTTGAAACACAGAAAAATACAAGCAATTTAAGAACACATCAAAGAAGCAAGAAATAATATATAGAAACATTTAGGTTGTGTTCATTAACAGAATATAATTTTCAGTTTTCTATCTCTAATTTTCTTAGTTTTCTATTTCTAAGAAAATCATAAAAAAATTTAGAAAACATGTTCAAAAAGCTGACATTTTTCTATTTTAGAATACTCAAAAACTTGTTCAAATCCAACAAATTTTTTAAAAATATTCTATAAAAGAATATAAAAAATATATAATTTATGATTTTTTAACTAATTTTTCATAATCAAATTGAAAATAATATCTCAGATTTTATATAAAAAATTATTAAAATATATAAGGCAATAATACGTATAAAACAATTAAATCTATACATGAATAATTCTTTTATAAAAGTAAAGAATACACATTACAAGCACTTTACTAGAAAAGAAAAACAATTTTTTTAAATTTGTGAGATAAAAAAGTTTTAGCATGCTAGTTTTCTAACTTC
>CANYCX011807022.1:0-31084 GCA_948193385.1 Breynia disticha f. nivosa | reverse complement strand
CGGTTTACAGATTGAGAATGTTTGTACATGTTTTGTATCTATACGCATGTTAGTATAGATAAGATTTATAAATTGTCATATTAAACGATTTTCCTAGTTTCCGCATTTTAAACTCTGATGAACAAATGTTTTGTATTAATGAATCAAAAACCATTCTTCTATTTTCTCTCACATATATAACATGTGTTTGATTAAATGTTTTAAAAGAAAAAAATATATAGGGCATTTTCCATCTTTATATAAAAATGGATTGAAAAGAATTTTGGGCGTCACAAGTAGGGTCAAAATTGTCTTGGAAACGACCTCCATAACCCATTTCACAGACTATCTCCAACAAAAAAGTTGCAAAAAATAGAGGCATTTTTCGAGGGGTCCAAATGCCAAACGGTTTGGTCCAAACCGCTTTGAGCTAACTAATCCTGGAAGACATCCACGAGGATCAAAACCGTTTGAGAAATGGCCTAGCCAGGTCGTTCACCAAACCATTTCATTTGCTTAAATACAGAATCAAATCATGAAATGCCGAATTAGTGCCGAAATCGACAGTTCAAACCCGGTTGATTCTGGTTCCACCAGAACCAGAAATGTCAACTTCCGGTTCAAGCCCAAAACCGACGTTTTAGGCCTATTTTACACGAGATGCTAGATGCGGTCGACTCACGTTGAGTCGAGGTTGAGTCACTGTGAGACGTGGGTCAAGTCACGTCTAGTCGTAGTCGAGACAAGCATAGAGAAGGTCAACTCACATTAAGATTTAGTCAAGATGCAGTCAAGTCACCCCGAGATGGGGTCGATTCACATCGAGATGTGATTCAGCCTCATCAAGATGCAGTCGATGAAGTCTCAAATCGAGCCGAAACGCGTTCGAGTCACTCTCGGATCATGTTGAGCAGGGTCATGTCATAGTTGAATCACAATGAAATGAGGTTGAGTCACACCGACACGCAGTCAAGTCACGCCCAGGCAAGGTTGAGTCACGTCAAGATGCGGTCAAGTCACCCGAGATGTATGGAGTCACGCCTTTATCATCATAAGATTCAATTGTGTCACGTTCAAATCCCACAAAGATGCGGTTGAGTCATGCCCATATCACGACAAGGCACGGTCGAATCACGCTCATATCACGTCGAGAAAGTCAATTCACACCGAGACGTAGTCTAGTCATGTATAAATGCAATCTTGTCATGCTGAGATGGTAGGAATCACACTCGGGTCCCCTAAGTAAGCAGTGGAGTCACTCTCAACTCACGCCAAAAAGAGGTAGAGTAATGTGTAGATTCACATCAAGGCATAGTAGAGGCACACCGAGATAGGTTCGATTCACGCCGAGAGAGAGTCGAGTCATGCAAAGACGTGGTGTGATCATGCCTAGACAGGGTCCAACCATGCTCGGATCACACCAAGACACAGTAGAGTCATGTTGAGACAAGGTCGAGTTATACCTAGATGACGTCCAATGCAGAGACACGGTCGAGTTAGGTCAACACACGATCGAATCTTGTTGAGACACAGTAGATTCATGTCGAGATGCAGTCGAGTCATGCTGGGATTCTATAAGAATTGGTTGAGTCTTGCTCGTGTAACGATGAGACGGGGTTGATACATGTCGAGACAGAGTCAATTTACTCTAAGATGCGGTCGATTTAAGGTAGGATGACACCAAGACGCCGTCGAGTCACACCAAAAGTGGGTCGAGTAACGCCAAGATGAGTTAATTCACGTCCAAACATGGTTTAGTAACACGATGTGTTGTGCTCGTATTGTAGAAGAAGTGGTTGAGTCATGCTCGTATCACGATGAGACGGGGCTGTTACATGTTGAGACAGAGTCAATTTACGCTAATATGCGGTCGATTTAAGCTAGGATAACACCGAGACGCAAGCAAGTGACACCAAGAGTGGGTCGAGTAACACCATGATGGGCTCGAGTCACGTCCTAACACGGTTGAGTAACACTGAGATTATGCCAAGATACAGTTGAGTCACACTTGGATAATGCCTAAACACAGTCAAGTCATGTACTGACGGTGTCGAGTCACCCTAAGAAGAGGTTGAGTCATACTCAAATCACTCCAAGATGGGTCGAGTGACGCTGAGATGCAGTTGAGTCACGCCTAGACTGGTCGAGTCATGTTAATATGAGATCGAGACACGGCCGAGTGACCCCAATATGCGATTGAGTTACGCTCGAATCATGTCGAGATGTAGACAATTCACGCTTGGATCCTGTCAATACGCAATCGAGTCATGCTCGGATAAGTTGCAATGGAGTCGAGTCAAGCTCGAATCATGCCGAGAAGCGGCCGAGCCATATTGAGAAGGGGTCGAGTCACGCCAAGACGAGCTAAAGTCATGCTGAGACACGATCGAGTCACACTCGGATCATGCTGGGACGCTGTTTGGTCAGGCTCAGTTCCTACCGAAACGCAGTTGAGTCGCCGTCAGATCACGCCGAGATGGCTTTGCATGAGACTAAGATAGGGTGGAGTCACGCTAAGACTGAGGCGAGTCACACCGAAATACGGTCGAGTCATCACGAGACGCGGCAGAGTCACTCTGAGATGTGGTCGAGTCATACCTAGTCACACAGAGATGCGGTCGAGTCACATTGAGACACCACCGAGTTACACTCAAATCCCTCTGAGATGTAGTAGAGTCAGTCTCAGATCCAGCGAAGAGCTTAGAGTCGTGCTCAGAGTCGAGACACTGTCAATTCACGTCGAGACTGGTCAGGTCACGGCAAGATGGGTCGAGTCATGCCGAGACGTTCTATAGTCATGCTAAGACATGGTCAAGTCACGCACGAATCACACGTGACGTGTGTGGGTAATGTTTGAATCACGTTGAGGCTGTGTTGAGACATGCCGAGACGGGTTGGGGATCATCAACATGCAGTAGAATTCAATCGAGACGTGATTGAGCCATGTCGGGATCCTACTCAGATGTTGTCAAGTCATGCTAGAATGATATAGAGACCCTGTTAAGTCAAGCTCGGATCACTTTGAGACATAGTAAAATCACGCTTGGATATTTTCAATACGAAACGACATCAACTCATGCTCAAATCATGTCGAGACACGGTCGACTAAAGCTCGGAGTCGTCGAGACGCGATCCAGTCAAGTTCAGAGTACACCAAGACGTAGTCGAGTTAAACTCAGAGCTTACCGAGACACGGTCTCTGATCGGGCCAAGATGGGGTCAAGTCATGCCAAGATGGGTCAAGTCATGCCTAGACGGGGCATAGTCATCCCAGGATGGGGTAAATTCACACTGAGATGGGGTGGAGTCATGGCAAGAGAGGGTGAAGTCACACTGAGATAGGGTGGAGTAATGTTCGATGGGGTATAGTCATGCCGAGGCAAACTCAAGTCACATTGAGATGGAGTCTAGTCACGGAGGGATGCCATCGAGTTATGCTCGTGTCACATCGAAACACACTCGAGTCACTTTCTGCTTACGCCGATCAGCATTTGAGCCATGCTTGTGTCTCACCGAGATGCAGTCGAGTCATGCTCTGATCACATTGAGATAACCTCGAGTCACACCGAGACAGGGTTGATTCACATCAAGATGGGGTAGAGTTGCACCGAGACGAGGTTGAGCCATGACAAGACAAGGTCGAGTCATAGGGAAGCGAGATCGAGTCATACCGAGACGTGGTTGAAATGCTGTCGAGTCAAGCTGAAATTTGGTCGAGACAAGTCTAACCATACTGAGATGGGGTTGAGTCACGCTGGGATGGGTAACAAGACTAATGGTTTTGCGCGAATGAAAAGAAATGCACGAATGCAAAATAGGTAGAAGAAAGAGAAAACAAATATGTCCTATTCTTAGTCAAGAAATTATGTAAGAAGCCGAAAAGTGCTTCTATATTCAACTAGTACTCCTGGCACAACCGTCAAGAAAAGGAATAACTACCAAAACCTCAATGGTTATATGCCACATGTAGTAATTTTCTAAGTCTCCAAACAGTTACTCTCATCTCCAGAATCAATATCTCGACAGTTCAATCTCGTCAATTCTTTCATTTCAACAAAAATCCTATCCACTCAAGCATAAACAACTCCATTAATAATCCTATTCATATCAAAGGAAAAGTAATTCAAACCATTTCTTGTTCATACTAAATCATTGTAAGTAGTATACATAACTCACTCTTATTTCCTCTATCACATCAATATTTTGTTCTTAAATCCTCTCTCTCGATACGACAATAATCTCGTGAGCAGAAATTCTGACTTCAAATTTCCTCTTAGCTTATACTCATCACAAACCATAAAACATTCATGCTCATGATCCAATCAAGCGATAAACTTCTCAAGATTTGCACATTCAATAAAGAATATAATGTACACATGAGCACTTCTTCATTATACACAAATACTACTAAGTAAAGGAATGCTTACTTGATTGTTCATAGGCAAATGGTTACTTATCTTCTTTAAGCTTTCTTAGCCTATTGTATTATGTATTCACATTTATTAAGAACAATTTGCTCTTCTTGTGACAAGGTTAAGTGTAAGAACACTTATAACCTCACATTTTCTAAGTTTGATTCAAACCTATTTCATTATTTCACATCACAGAATACTTCTTGTATTCATAGTTCATTCGATCTAAGCATATGGAACTAACATAAAGTAAGTGAGGGCACTTTACAAACATACTAACTTTGTCAAATTTACTTCATACATGCCTTAGCATTATTTCTGCAGCATGTTTGAAAACATACCATTCAAATACTAAAAATAAGATAGAGTAAATGAATTCCCCTTACTTTCACATAAGTTTTCTTAAATTTTTTGACTTATATAAATTCATTTCTTTTTCCTTTTTACCCTTCCTTAGTGTATAAACACTTATAATTGAAGAATTTACTTACTCAAAGAATTGTAAATGTAAGAATCATTTAATTAAACTTTCAATTAACATTTCTAATAATCCAATAATTCTTATTGTGTTCCTTAAATCACCTCACGTAATTCACTTATCATTCTTTATAATCAAATCATTTAGAATTATCTTTCCTTTCATTTACATACTAAGAAAATATGAAAAATATCATTTTTGTGGACACATAGTAATGATCATCATAAGTAAAATTAGCTTACTCTTTCATTGCAGTACTTATGAGCTTTACTCAAACTTATTTAATCATCCTTTCCTACATAAAACCTTTTTCATTCATTACAGTTCCTTCATCATAAATCATAGTCCTTAATTCAAATCCTATCTTCACACTTACTTTACAATTATACAACAATCAAGCAAAGTTCGTATACCAACACTATGAACATAAAATAAATATAATCATTATGCCATTCCCAATCAATCACATAAACATGCTTAGGTTATCATTTACATCAATTATGCATAAAGCTCATGTGAACATTTTAGTACCTCCTTCTCATTGAGCTCTTCTTAGTTTCTTTCATATTATTATTGAGTTGTAAGAACATATTAGTTCCTTTTTAAACATGATCAAGTGTAATAACATTTATAATATCACTTTAATGAGGCTTTTAAGCTTATTTCTTTACTTAACTTTTATAGCTTCTCATATAATTCAAATAAATTAAGAACACATAAGTTCTTCATTGGCATTCTTCAAGTTTCATTAGATTATTCAAGCTCAAGTTAATAAAACTCACAATCAATACTAAACATAGGCATGCTTATCATCATCAACTCGAGCCTATATTTTCCTTAATGCATGTATACATCATATGAAGAAACTTAACATAAACATATACTAATGGTAAGTGTAATCGTTTACCATTTCTCATATATGTATAGTTTTTCTCTGTTCTTAAGGTTTAATTCTACCATTTGATCGAATTTGTGTTTTATACACACTTAATTATGTTATGGAAGTTTTATTTCATTACTTATCTAGCATCATAGGAACATATTTATAAACATGTATTGGAGAAGGCATTGCAAATGTGCCTAATACAAGTTTATATTCGTTTTCTTCCAAAAAATAATGTATCTTTCCCAGGGATATCTAATCCCTTCTCTAATACAACTAAATGTGAGACTAAAAAATTAATTCCATTAATTTCTAAATCAAAAAATTTTAAAACTATTTATTCAACATTTTCAAACATTTCCAATATAAACATGGGTATAAAACAGAAAAGAGTTATCAACATTTACAATGAATGTAAATAGCATTTATCAAACCAAGTTGACTTCTTTAAAACTCTTTTACAATCAAACAAAACAAAATCGTTAAACTCATTTGCAAAACAATCCATGTTTGTAATCTTCGTCCTCGAGTCCTCCCTATAGAAATCTTGCTATACTTGCAGACATGTAAAGAAACAAAAGGGGTGAGTTTATAGGAATACTCAGTAAGTGTAACCCAATTTAAGTTTAAATGAAGTGCAGCGGTCCAGTTAGCACGGCGTGCTAATGAACACGAAGTCGTGCTCATCCCTTCATCCTCAATGGTCCAATGCGATATTAAAACACAAATTCCTTTAGACTGTCCAAGCAATGGAACTGCTAGTGGAAACAGCTAGGCAGGTCGTTCCTATTGGCCGTTTCCACTGTCCCTCTCCGAAGCATAGGGAGAATAGCTTGGGAAACGGTTTACCAGGCCGTTTCCAAGCCTGTTCTGACCTACTGAGATTATAATTCAAAACATTATTATAGACTTTCAATTCATGTATAGACATACCATTCATAAATCCCACAACTAGCAAATTTCTTACATCAATCCACACATGCTTACTCTTAACCATCCCAAAGCTTTACTTAATGTTTCATTTGAGTAAATATGTTATCAAACTTACTTAAGTTTTAGTTTAACATCAATAACAACCCTTAACACTTAACCTTTCAATAATTTTATCATATAACATTACCTAATCCATCTTTTCATATTCAATCGAAGTATATGAACATTCTTAGATAATAGTCAAAGCATCATACATAACTTATCTTCTTTGTTCAAACTAAGTATAACCAAGTTGTTTACTTTAAGTAAATACATATCTATATCAAACTTCCATACACTTTAACAATGAGCACACATTTTATGCCAATAAGTTCATTTCTAAGCCATAAACCACATTAAACATTTCAATGCAACATAGCTCATATCTTCATGCCACAATCGAAGTATAATCAATCATTCAACCATTCATTCAATCAATAAGCAAAACTGATGATAATGTAATGAATGCCAAATCATATGCATATGAATGTGAATGCAAACACATGCGAATGCCCCGGGGTCTGTCTTTCTCATTTCACTTTTCTTTTCTTTTCTTTTTTTTTCTTTTTCACTTTTGTTTTTGTTTTCTCACGTCCCTTGGACGGAATCGAGCTCTTGCCCGAAATCATCTTAGGCCTTACCTGTTTCTCATTTCTCATACCGTGTCACATGCAAATGAAAAACTATGAATGTCATTGCACTCATAAATCTAAAACTCAACCAAGTATGCTCAAGAAGCAAACACATGCTTTATCATCAACATAATATCAATAATATGTCAATTATAATCCAAAGAGCATAGTTATACACATTCCAAATAAGAATTGTTATCAATCCGTAGTCAACTCATCATTTCAATATAAATGCCATGCCCAATAAACAATCCAATACTCTCATATAAATCGCAATCTCATACGAAAATCAAACTAGGCATATAGCAAAATAAGCATTCCAATTCATCATATATCATCATGGTCAACAGAGCATATGATATCATTCAAATCAAATTATTCATATAAACAATATGAATGTCAAGGCAAGAATACACTCAAATCATCATACTTCTAATATTCACATAAGTAAGAATTACAACTTTTTACTTTCTTTCTTTAAGCTTTTATAACTTAACATTCCTTAAAAGTTCCAAAGATCTTTTAAATTCTTAATTAACATAAATAAGTGTAGAAGCACTCATCAAATTCACTTTCATTCCATTCACAATCAATTCATATCACTTAATTCACACAAGTACCTTAAACATACCATTTTCAATTCGATTGATCTATATATAGAAATCTCAAAGACACATTATAGGTCAACTATATTTACCTATAAATTACTTTATGAATCAATTTAGTAAGTGTAAGAACACTTACCTCGACCAAACGATACAATTGTACACACTAACGATGCCGACTAAACTTACTCCAACCGTCATATAGAATTCGCTGTACGCATTAAGCATATTAACAACAATAATTTACCTTACTTATATTAATTCTAACTTAGAATCATTAATCTTTCTCTTAAAACATGAAATTCCAACTTCTTAGTAGTTTTATCATACATAATCCTTACTACCTTTCACTTAATCTTGCTCCAAGTATTCTAACTCCTCAATATGATGTTATTCACATTCCGAATCATCAATTCCATGTCTTAACCATTCAATTTCAACTTTTACTTAATATACCCAAAACCCTAACTCATCCTCAATTCTAAAACTTCAAGAAAACCTGCAAAACAACCATAATTATTTACCTTAATGAGCTTGGTGATAATTCTTTCAAGTAATTAAGTGGTTATCCTCTTTCAATTGATACTTTTCAACAAAATATGTTCTTTTTCGAAGTTGAGAGGGTTTTGGACGAGAGAATATGTAAATTTATGTTTTTATCTCTCTCTTTAATGCAAAACTCATCATTTTATTAAGTCCTGTCGGTGGGAATGGGTTGTTGGAACGGCATGCCCATGCCGTTTCACTGACCGTTCTCAGCTATTTTTCTGGATGTTTTTCCCCATAACCCTTATATCAACCTTTTATCAACTTAAATATTTTCAGGTTTTCTCGTTTCTTCCTCGTCATTTCCAATACGAATTACCTTACTTTTATCAATTGAAGCCGAGACGAGGCCGAGTCATGACAAGACGCGATAGAATCACATCGAGACGATGTTGAGTCGGCAAATACGTGGTTGAAACAAACCAAAACAAGATCGAGTTATGCTGAGATTCGATCGAGTAACGCTTAAGCACGATCGGGTCACAGCAAGATGTGGTCGAGTCACGCTTAAAAGTGGTCCAATCAAGGCTAGACATGGTCGTGTCACCCTTAGATGCGGTTGAATCATGCTTGGATCCCGTCGAGACGGATCTATTCATGTTGAGACAGGTAGCGTTATGCTGAGACTCGATCGAGTCACCCTTGCATCATTCTTAGAAGAGTTCGAGTCACGCTGAGACTGGTGGAGTAAAATTAAGATGAAGCCGAGCCACGGCGAGACGACGCCTAATAATGTCTAGATAGGGAAACTCACATTTAAACGCGGTCGAGCCACGCCGTGATGTGTTTGAGTCAGATCGAGGCAAGGTCAAGTCACGTCGATACGTGGTCAAGTCACTTCGAAAAGCGATTGAGTCACGCCGAGATGGGTTGAGCAACGGAGATATGCGGTCGAGTCAAAACAAGATGCGCTCGAGTTAAGCTTAGAGCTGAGACGTGGTTGAATCAGACTGAGACGAGGTCGAGTCACTTTGGGACAACATTAAGTCATGCTTGAATCACACTGAGACGTGGTCGAGTCAAGCTTAGAGCACACTAACACTGAGACGGGTCGAATCATCCTTCCATGTTAGGTCTATCCCAAATTTACGACCCATTGTTTACTTATAAAGAAGGGCATACCTAGGACTCCTGATATATGTGACCAACATTCGAATACTTTACGTGTTTTAAATTGGGAAGGCAACTTTATGACTTAATATTTTCTAGGGATTCAATTTAATCACGGCTTTCTTGACATACACTTTGTCATTCATCCATGCATAACAGGTATATGGTGCATAAAAAGTTAATGTGACAACCATGGGCAAAAAATCCTACAACTAAGATCTAGCGTAATATTCTTGTTGATCTTCAAGCTTGTGGGCTCCAGCCTGGACGTTTTTGGGCTCTCTACTCTGGTTGGTGGGCTTTGATCATCATGGCCATGATGTAGACATTTAAAATTACAAACCCTTGGCCAATGAATGCACCATGTATAATCATTCATCACATCAAAGCAAATATACACCACGATAAAAATTCATGGATTAACTAAAGTTTGGATTTAAATTAAGGCAACCCTTACTAGAAAATTGTGTTTCTGGACTTACTAGGATTAAACCTCATGACAGGCTTGGGCCAAGGCCTTTATGCATGTGGACACTAAAGCAAAATTTTTGTTTTGCCAGTTTCAACAATATGTAACATAGATACATAAATATCAAAATTGTATAATTTATTTAATAACATAAAATAAACAAAAAACATTTTAAGTACAGATAATTACACGTGAATTCACTAAAGAAATCAACCAAAAATTAACCGAGCACATATACAAAAAAATAATGCACATACTTTATTAAAATTTACTACAATGTCTAAAATAATTAATTTGTTATTAGACCAATTAATACACACCTGAAAAATATTTTAACATTGAAAACACTTATGCCCTAGATTGATTTTACCTTTTTAAATGAATCAAAACATAGTTTTATGGAACTAAAAGATGTAACAATCAAACTAGTCATTTAAAAACAATTATCCATGATTTAAGATCACGATAAAATTTTCAACATTTTAATTATGACTAGGGCTAATTAACATTCTTAATTACAGCCTTAAAATTCAACTGAACATGTTAAACACAATTTCAGTTAATTTAAAATCGTTTCTATATCCAAGCTTACAAAATTAGGTAATAAAAACATCAAAACATGTAACAATCACATAAATTATGGTCCCTTAACCATTAAATCACTTAATAATAATCTAAATTCAGTTATGGACAATGATTGAACAACCAATTAACCATACAAACTTGTTTACATGTCCAATTAAACGTGTCTCATCCATGAAAAAAATAATCAAACAAGCCATTAAATCTCATTAAAACTACCCTAAGTCAGTCTACCAACCCATATGATTATCAAACAATGAAAATACATCAAAACATACCATGTTATGAATTTTATAAAGTTTTAGCTTCAACTTTTACGCGTGGCCGATTATTAATCAGTTTTCATGGTAAAATACACACAATAGTGCATGTAACCACTCTGATACCACTTTTTAGGTTTGTATAGGTCTTATACAAGTTATCATTGTGAAAACAATACCAAAACATGCAAGAACAACCATAGAAATCGTCCAAGAATCCAAACATGCATAACATTGTGAAAACTTAACTAGTTTAGGTATTTACCGTGGAAAATAATCGGAAACCTATCTAGAATGGTTAAGGATTAATAAATTTTGTAACAAATCTATAGTACCATCCTATAAAACCTTCATAACCAATCCAAAACTTGTCACAAAGAATCTACTTGTACGTGACCTTCGCCCATGCTCACACAGACATGACTAGTCCTTCTCGAAAATGGTAAGTGCTAGCTCAATTGAGTTGATAAAATATAAGAAAAAGTGTTAGAATTAAAAGAACTTAAATTTCTCACCTTGGACACAAAATTCACGGCCTAAAATCCCCTAAAAACAAAGGTTAATACTTCTCCTTTTATAAAACACGTTTTAGAACCTAAGAGATAGAGGAGAGACAAAACCTAAAGATTTGCTCATGTGCTTTCACTTACTTATCCTAACTAATTTTTATTTAGATTGAGAATCATACTTAACTTCAAAATCTAATTAGAATCAGCTTGATAATAATTTAAGGTGATAATTATCTCTTTAGCAAGCGTTACTCATTTGGATATGCTTTGGAAAAACTATGTCCTAATATATGTTTTTAGATTATCTTAACCTTATCCTTATCTTATCCAAATCTTCTAATTTTTAGTCTTTAATCCCTTTTTAAGTTGAATTAAGTTGTTAATCTTAATTCAATTAGGATTTAGCCAATAATTACAATGGATAATTAGGACAATAATTCTTCCCACATAAGGAACAAATTTCAAGACGTCAATGGTTTGATGTTGGGTGAAATGATCCCCGAGCTGCAAAAACAATTCGTAGATCAAGTCATCATGAAAAATTTCAAGGAAATGTTCCAAGAGAAAGACCATCATCAGAGATACTTGACGGTGAACGCAGTGACATCGTCTAAGATGGCTCCTCGCAAGTTAGTTCTCACGTGCTCAAGATTAAAGGGTACTTGGATACTCTAGAGAGGCTTGGATCGGGTTTGACACAAGAGCTCGACATTGACTTAGTCCTTGGCTCCTTACCATCTCGCTTTGACCAAGTGATGCTTAACTATTACATGCAATGGGTGGATAAGAGCGTGACAGAGTTGCATGGTATTCTTAAGACTACTGAACAGAGTTTTAAGAAGCGTCCACCTACGTTACTGGTTCAAACGCACATCAAGAAGGATGCCAAGAGGAGCAAGGGCCTTGAAAAGGTACCACTAAAGCCAAAGATGGTTGGTTTAAGCCCAAGGAAGTTCCTAAGCATCATCCCTTGGACTTATGTTACCATTCTCTCGAGTTACACACAGGTCACGTCAAGAAGCGGTCAAATCATGGTGAGAAGGGTTTGAGTCAAGCTTAAACTGGGTCCCGACATGCTTAGAAATGGTCAAGTCACACAAAAATGGGGTCGAGTCATGCTGAGATACGATCGATTCATGCTTAAATGCGATCGAGTCACGTCGATACAAGGTCGAGTTACGCTGAGACCTGGTTGTGTCATAATGAGATAACCTCGAGTCACGCTCAGATCACGTTTATACATGGTCAAGTCACTATGATAGAAGGTCGCGTGAGCTTGAGATAGGGTCGAGTCTCACGGAGACTAGTTTGAATCACGTCGAGATGAGGTCAAATCATTTTGAGACCAGGTCCAGTCATGTCGAGACGTGGTTGAGTCATGATCGAATTTCGTAGAGAAGCGATCAAGTCACGCAAGGATGATGTCGAGACATGGTCTAGTCACGCTCGGATCATGCAAAGATGCAGTCGAGCTTGTCTCGGCAAGTCACGCCGATAGGGAGTCGTGTCACATCGAGATGTGGTTGAGTCATGCTTTGATCCCGCCGAGATGCGATCGAGTCCCACCGAGATGAGATAACGTCAAGCGGGGACATAATCAAGTCACACCGAGACATTGTGGAGTGATGCTAGGATCATGCTGAGATGCGGTTGAATCACGCTGAGACGGGGTTGAGTCATGCTGAGATGGGGTTGAATCATACTGAGAAGCAGTGAAGTCACACTCAGATCATGCCGAAATGAACAAATGGTGCTAAGAAAGGGTCGGGCCACATGGATAATAGATTTCTACATGCAAATTAGCACAACAAAAAATAATATCAAAACGTGCAAGAACAACCATAGAAATTGTCCAAGAATCAAACCATGCATAATATTGTCAATACTTAACTAGTTTAGGAATTATAGTATGAATTTAGTTAGCCCCAGGCTATGTGTCATACAGAAGTACTTGTATGTGACCTTCCTCTATGCCCAAAGACAGTTGACTAGTCCTTCTCAAAAAGGACGAGTGCTAGTTCAATTGAGTTGATTGACCACAAGAAATTGTGTTAGTAAGAAAAGAACTTAAATTTCTCGACTTGGACATAAAATTCATGGCCTAGAATCCCAAACACTAACGAGAATACTTCTTATCCAACCCGATTCATATTTATATTAGGAATTATACATGACTTCAAAATCTATTTAGAATTAGCATAGGATTAGAATTGATGGTGGTAATTATCTCTTTAGCAAGCCTTACACATTTTGATATGTTTTGGACAAACTATATCCTAAGCCATGTTTTTAGCTTATATTAACCTTATCGTTAATTTATCCAAATCTCCTGATTATTAGGTTTAAATCCCTCTTTGATTCAAATTTTGAATCTTAAATCAGTTAGGACTTAGCCAATAATTACAATGGATAATTAGGACAATAATTCCTCCCGCATATGGCACACATTTTAGGACAAAACATGTACCAACGTTTCCTAATTGTTATCCAACTAGGATTGTTTTAGTTAGGCCTATATTATGTCCAATTTACACATTTGCAAGACTCACATATTTTTCCTTAAAATGGCAGAAATATACGTTCAAAATGGAAATGTCCATTTACCCTTTTTAGACCTAGTCTTTTTGTGTTAGATCCTATAGGCCAATTTAAAATTGACATTAGGGATAATTAAATCATAAAGGAAAAAACCAAACTCTAGTAAAATGATTATGAATATCCAAATTAAATGATGATGCTGCAACATTTGTTTTGACCTAGTCCAATCTTACATAGTATTTTACCCTAAATACCAAAATTACTTAAGGCATGGAATAGTCATCCTTATTTGGTTAATTTCCTTTTTTTGATGTTCCAGTGATAGAAAACACTTTTAGATAAATAATGAAACTCATTATTTCATCTGGGTTTTGCCACACTCTTTTGAGTTCACTAATCATGTGGCCGATGCATTTTCTCTCTCCTCAAGAGTGGGTAATCCTTTCACTTCTCTCATACCCTCTAACATACAAAATGATATCATACTGGGCACCCTTTTACAAGCACGATAGCCTTATGTCAAGGTATACTTAAATCCATCTAGAGTTTCATTGAGATTTCAGGTCTAAGAACTCTGATATAAGACTTGCACATGAGAACTACTGATGACTCTCAATCCTTTATTTCTAACCAGTATCACGTATCTTTGTGTTCTGTAGGACATAACCATAAAGTTAGAAAGAGCATGCTAGTCTTAATTCATCTACTATTCCCATAGTAGTAAGTGACTAGGGATGTTTAGGAAGAAATCTATTGCTTCAAAGGTCCTACAATCTGCATCACATATGCAAACTTAAGCATCGAGAAACTCAATCATGTTCTGTTCTTTATAAGAGTGCATGTAAAATAGAAAAATAACGAGCATGGGCTTTATACCAACCCATGTTCAGCACTTAGTCATTTCTAGAGCACAAATCGGCCAAACTCACTAATGGAATTGCAAAATATTACTAACACGCAAGAGTTTGGGAGAATATAAGTATGCTTAAGAACACTTTGGAACTCATACATGAAAATGTAAGTTTTGTAAGAAAGAACCCACCAAGGGGCATATATACAAGTTTCACCTCCTCAATGAACAGTGGAGATCTATTAAATCCTAAAATGTAGTTTAACTCCCTAGAAATATCTACATTATACATAGAAATATCTACATACTCCATAATGTTCCTACACAATCTAGAATTTTTCTAAAATGTTCCAAAACCTTTCTCGAACTTCTAGTGTATTCTCGAAAAATTCTAAAGTTTTTTGGAGAGTTCGTGACACATAGTCAAGTCACTCCAAGACATGGCTGAGCCACACTCTCATCACATCGAGACGCGGTTGAGTCTCGCTCGCATAACACCAAAAAGTGGTCGAGTCACTCTCAGATTAAGCCGAGGAGCAGTCAACTCATGCTAATGTCACGCTCACATTGAGATGCATTTGAGTCACACGCAAATCGTGCCAAGAAGCGGTCAAGTCACGCTCACATAAGGTCAACTGAAGCCCAGACGACATGGAGTCACAAGGAAATGTGGTCGAGTCATGTCGACATGAGGATAAGAGGCATTCGAGTCACCCTCGTACCATGCTAAGACATGGTCGAGACAATCTCAAATCACGCCGAGAAGCGGTGGAGCCATGCTTGGATCACGTCATGACACAATCATGTCACTTCTAGGTGTGGTCAAGTCACGACGAGATAGAATGGAGTCACACTATGATGCAGTCAAGTCACGCAAAGACACAGTCGAGTACCGCATAGACCCAATTAAATCACGTTGAGATGGGATAGAGTTACCAACAAACACAGTCATGAAAAGGTTGAGTCACAGTAAGACGTGGAAGAGTGATGTCAAGATTGGGTCCAGTCATACTGAGAAGGGGTCAAGTCACTTCGAGATGCAGTTGAATCACCCTCGAATCACGTTGAGACGTGGTTTAGTCACGCCTACATGAGGCTAAGTCACGCAGAGAGGTGGCAGAGTCACGTCAAGACAGGGGTCTAGTCATGTTAAGACAGAATTGACTCATACGAAGACATAGTTAAGACGGGGTCCAGTCACATTGAGAAGGGTCAAGCTACGCAAACACATGGTCGATGCACACCGAGATGCGATTGAATCATGCCGAAACGTGGTCAATGCACGCCGAGATGGATCGAGTCGCCGAGCTAGGGTCAAGCTACATAGAGACGTGGTTGAGTCATGCCGAGATGCAGTTAACACGTTCCCAAGGCATGCTGAGACATGGTCCACTTACGGTGAGTAGGGGTCGAGTAGTTTCGAGATGAAGCCCAGTCTCTCTCGCTTCACGCAAGACATGGTCTAGTCACGCTCAGATCATGTTGAAAAACGGTCGAGTCATCCTCGAATCATGAAGAGATATGGTCCAGTCGTACACTGATCATGCCGTGAAATGGTCAAGTTACGCATGGATAACGTCGAGATGCGGCCGAGTCACACTGAGACACAGTCGATCAAAGTCGGATCCCATCGAGATGCAATCCAATTCCACTCGAATCACGCCGAGTCATGGTCGAGTTCCACTCCTAGCACACTGAGACGGGTCGAATTCACATCGAGACTGGGCAAAAATAGGTCAAGACGGTGTCGAGCCATTCTTATACTAGGTGGAGTCACGCCGACATGTAGAGTTACGTCAAGAAGAGGTAAAGTCATGCTCGGATCGTGTGGACACATAGTCTAGTCATGCCGAGACAGGATTGAGTCACTTGAAAAGGGTCGAGTCATGCTCAGATCATGCCGAGATGTCGCGGAGTCACACCAAGAGAGGTTGAGTCATGCCGAGATGCAATTGAGTCACGTAGTGATGGAGTTGAGTAACATGGATACAGAATTTTGTAACACCGAGACCGGTCACGACACATTGAGTATGCTTTAATCGCACAGAGACGCGATCGAGTCATATAGAGATGGGTCGAGTGACCTGGATACACAGTCGAGTAACGCCGAGACAGGTCGAGTGACATCGATAATAATGCAGTCAATTAAAGCCGAGTTAGGGTCGAGTCATGTCGACACAGGTGATTCAAATTGAGGCATGTATGAGTTAAACCGAGCTGCAGTTGAGTCATGTCGAGATGCAGTCATGATCACATCCCATCCAGATGCAATTGAGCACGCTCGTCTCTTATCAAAAAGTGATTGAGTCACACTCAAATTATGTGGAAACGTAGTCGAATCATTCTCGAATCACACCTACATACTTTGAAGTCACACGTCACACCTAGATCACACTGAGATGCGATTGAGTCACACTGTGTCGTGGTCGATCGTACTGAAGCCAGTCGACTCCTAGTGGTATCATGCTGAGACACGGTCGAGTCCTACTCTGATCCTGTCGAGACATTGTTGAGTTACGCATAGATCACGCAGAGAAGGGATCAAGTCACGCCGAGATAGGATCAGTCACACAAAGACAAGATTGACTCACACTGAGACAAAATTGAGTCATGCGGAGACTGTCGAGCTATGTCAAATCGTAGTCGAGACACGCTCGAATCGTTCTGAGACGTGGTTGAGCCACACTTAGTTTAATCAAAAAAGTGGTCGAGTCATGCTCAGATCTCATTGAGACACGTTCAAGTAACGGTCGGGTCGTGATGAGACATGGTCGAGTCACACTTGGAAGATGTGATCAAGTCACACTGATAGACGTCGATTCAGGTTGAGACAGTGTTGGTTCATGCCGAGAGGGAGTCGAGTCATGCTCGGATCATGCCAAGACTCCGTCGAGCGAAGCTCGAATCTGATCGAGAATCGGTCAACTCGCGATTGTATCACATCAAGACGAGGCAGAGTCATGCTAAGACAGAATCAAATCATACAAAGACGCGGTCAAGACATAACGAGATGGGGTTGTGTCACACAGAGGCGCAGTTGAGATGTAGTCTTGTCACACCGAGATGAGGTCAAATCATGTTGAGATCAAGTCGAGTCACGTTGAACTAGGTCAAGTCACGTCCAAACATGGTCGATTAATGTTGAGACACGATTGAGTCATGCTTCGATCCCATCCAGACGCGACCATGTAACACTGAGACGTGGTGGATTCATGCCGAGACGACGTCGAATCATGCCCATACACTGGCAACTCGCGCAGAGATGTGATCGATCCTCTATTGAGACATGGTCGAGTGACGCTCGAATCCTGTTGAAACGTGGCCGAGTCAACCTCAAATCATGCTAAGAAGCGGCTGTGTCACGCTGAGGGGTGTCATGTCAAAACGTGGTCGAGCGAGGAGCTAACGCTGTGAGTCATGCAAGGATCACACTCAAACAAGGTCGACATGGTGTCAAGTTGCCCTGAGACGAGATCAAGTAATGTCTAGAGGCAACGAGTAACGTAGAAACATTGTTTAGTCATGCCAAGATGCGGTCGAGTCATGTTATCACGGGTTTTAGTCACGACGAGAAGGCGAGTTACGCTTACATCATTGTAAAATGTGGCCAAGACACGCCTATATGGGTCGAGTCATAGAGAGGCGTTGTCGATTCACGCCGAGATAGGTCGAGTTACTTTAAGACATAAACAAAATGCATTTTAATCTCACTAATACGAGGTCGATTCATGTAGAGATAAAATTAAGTCAAGCTCAGATCACATCGAGACAAGGTGGAGACATGCCGAGAGGAGTCACGCTGAGAAGGGTCGTGCTCGGATCCTGTTGAAACGTGTCCAGTGACTTTGGGATTGCACCGAGATGCAGTCGGGTCACACTATGATCATGTCCAGACTCGGTCAATTCTATCTCTGGTCATGCGAGACAATATCGAGTCATGCTCACATCACATCTCGAAAGGGTCGAGCCACCCCAAAAACGGCTCGAGTCATGTGGAGATGTGGTCAGGTCATTCATTGATCACACCGATACATGGTCGACTCAAGTTGATAGAGAGTCGAGTCTCGCTGAAATATGTTTAAATCACGCGGACACACAATCAAGTCATTTCGAGATGGGTCGAGTCACACCAAGATGCAATTAACTCACATCACAATAGGTTTGAGTCATGTTGAGAGGTGGTCGAGTTACTCTTGGATCACACCAAGACGCGGTCAATTCACGCCCTGATCGCTCCGTGAAGCGGTCGATCCATCCTCATATGACGCAAAAATGTGGTCGAATCACGCTGAGAAGTGTTTTGGTCACACCTAGACGGGGTCGATTTATATAGAAACACGGTCGAGTTAAGCTCAAATCACACAAAGATAAGGTCGAGTCACACACGAATAATGCTAAGATGGTACTGAGAGACACAGAGATGCGGTCGAGACATAAAGAGACGCAGTCGAATGACGCCGAGACAAAAGTAAAGTCATGCCGAGACGGGGTCGAGTCATCCCAAGAAGGGGACACGTTTTAGCTAGTCGTAGTGGAGTTATGATGAGATGGGTGAAGTCATGCCAAGAGGGGGTCGAGTGATGTTGAGTCACGGTCGAGTCACGTTAAGACGCGGTCGAGTCAACACGTCACATGGTCGACTCATGTCGAGATTCGGTTAGGTCACACTTCAATCACGCCGAGATGTGGTTTAGTTTCATTGGGATCACGCCCACACATAGTTGATTAAAGCTCAGAGCATGTTGAGAAGCAATCAAGACAAGTTCGAATAACACCGAGACTTGGTGGATTCAAAGCCAGATCAAGTCGAGATGCAATGGAGGCTCGTTTGGATAAGGTCGTGATGTGGTCAAATTAAGCCGAGATAGGATCGAGTCACATCGAGATAGGGTCGAGCCATGTTGAGATATGATTAAGTTACACTAGGATCATGCCTTCATACAGTCGACACATGCTGAGACCAAGTCAAGTTATGCGTAGAAATGATCGGGTCATGCTGAGCCGGGTTGGGTCACGCTTAGAAGTGGTCAAAATGTGGTTAAGTAACGCTACGACGAGGTCTGGTCACGCAAAGACGTGGTCGACTCAAGCCGACACGAGGTCAAAGTAAGCCAAAAAGGATTCAAGTCACATCGAGACATGGTGGAGTCACGTGGAGACACGGTCGAGTAACAACAAGACTCGATCCTGTCATGCTGAGAAACAGTCAAGTCATGCCGAGAGAAGGTGGAGTAAAGTTTGGATTGAAATGCAATTAAGTCACGTCAAGAGATGGTCGAGTCATATCGAGACGGGGTTGAGTTCATAGAGACGCGGTCGAGTCATGCCGAGACATTGTCAAGTCATTGTGAGACAAGATCAAGTCATGTCGAGGGACGGTTGAGTCATGCTGAGACTGGGTCGAGTCACAAGGGATGCAGTCGAGCCACGTCGTGACAAGGTTGAGTCCCACGCAAATGATGCCAAGATGCTATCAATTCACACTCGAATCACACCGAAATATGGTCTAGTCATGCTTGGATCACCCAAACTGGGGTCGAGTCCCACTCAGATCAAACTGAGATGTGGTCAAGTGATGCTCGAATCACACTGAGATAGAGTTGAGTAATCCCGAGACAAGTTTAGTAAAGTTGAGACGGGCTCGAATCACACCAAGAATATCGAGTCACACCGAGACCAGGTGGAGTCATGCTTTGATGATGTCGAGATGTTGTTAAATCATGCTCAGTCCACTATAAAAAGAGTCGAGTCACGCTCAGATGTCATCGTGATGTTGTCGAGTGACTTTCAAATATCGTCAAGATGCTATTGACTCACGCTCGACTCCTGCCAGGACGGGTCAAGTCACGTCCAGATGTACTTGACTCACGTTAAGATGCACTCGAGTCACATGGAGATGCGGTCGAGTTACAGCAAGAGGTGCTCGAGTCATGCCAAGACCTGGTTGAGTCATGCTCGGATCACACTGAGATACTATCAAGGCTTGCTCATCTCATACTAAAAACCAATCGAGTCACGCTCGAGGTTGTTGAGACACGGTCGAGTCACGCTCAGATTATGCCGAGAGACGGTCCAGTCACGCTCTAATCACGCTAAGAAGCAATCGAGTCACGCTTTGATCTCGCCAGGATGCGCTCAAGTCACATCGAGACGGGTCGAGTCATACTAAGACGTAGTAGAGTCACACCTAGACTGTGTCAAGTCAAGCTAAGACAAGGTCGAGTCACTTCGACATGCACTCGAGTGATGCTCAAATGCTACCAAGATGTAGTCAAGTCATGCTCAGATATCGCTAAAAGAGGTTGAGCCATACTTGGATCACGCCAAGATGAGGTTGAGTGACACCGAGATAGGGTGAATTCAAGCAGTGATGCAGCCAAGTCACGTCGAGACGTGGTGCAATCACGCTAAGACTGGTCAAGATACGATCGAGTCATGCCAAAAGAAATTTAATTTATTTCATGCAAGTCACACTGAGACAGGGTCGACTCATATCGAGACGTAGTTAAGTCATGCTTTAAAACAGGCTGAGACGCGTACAAGTCATTCAAAGACGCTATCGATTTATGCCAAGGAACGGTCAAGTCGCACCAAGACGAAGTGGAGTCACACTAAGATGCAGTCGAGTAACACCGAGATGTGACTGAGTCGCTCTCAGATCACTTGGAGTTGCGGTCAAGTAACACTAAGATGTAGTTGGGTCTTGTCGAGGCAATGTCGAGACATGGCTTGATGAGGTTGATTAACATTAAGACAACGTCAAGTTACATTAGATCATTCAAAAAAGTGATAAGAGTAACATTAGAATCACACCGAGACGTCGTCGATACAAGCTTGGATCCCGTCAAGATGCGCTCAAGTCAAGCCTAGATCATGCCTAGACACGGTAAAGTCACACTAGGGCCATACCAAGACGCGGTTGAATCACATTAAGGCGGCTCATGTCACACCAAGGTAGGTTTGAGTCATATCAAGATTGGGTCAAGGCACGGTCAAGGCATGTTGAGATGGGGTCTAGCTACACAAGGACGTGGTCAATTCATGCTGAGATAGGATCGATTAAGGCAAAGATAGGGATGTGTCATTCTAAAGTCATGTCAAGACAGGGTTGATTCACGGTTGCCTCATGCCAAAAAGCGATCAAGTTACACGTCGATCACGCCGAGCCAGGTCGAGTCATACTCAGATCATGTAAAGATGCAATCAAGTCACGCCTAGATGGGATCGAGTCACACTCGAATCGCGTTGAGATACGGTGGAGTCACGACAAGACAGGGTGAAGTCATGTTTGGATCACGTTGAGATTCCATCGAGAGTTGTTCGGATCCAATCGAGACACGGTTGAGTCATACTAAGATCACGCCTAGATGCGGTCTAGTCACGCTCAGATCACATGGGGATACATTCAAATCATGCTTAGATCTCACCGAGGAGCGGCCGATTCAAGCTCGGATCAAGTTGACATGTAGTGGAGTGACGCTCGGATCACGTAGAGACCGAGTCGAGTCACACCGAGACATGGTTATGTCATGAGGAGACGCTGTCGTGACATGTTGAGTCAAGTTAAGACGTTGTCGAGTCATCTTGAGACGGGGTCTAATCATTCTAACACAAGGTCGAGTCCCAACGAGAGGCAGTTGAGTCATGCTCGGATCATGGCGAAACGCAGTCGTGTCACATAAAATGTGGTCGAGTCACGCCGAGAGGGGCCGAGTCACGCTGAAAAGCAATAAGGCGCCAAAAAATACTGAAATTTAGGAGAGATGTAATTAAATATATAGCGAGGATTGATTGGGAAAAGAACTAGAGGAAATGAGGTGGAATTAGGCCGACAAGAGATTAGCACAAGTTGGGCACGGGCCGTGCTAATGCCACTGTACTGAAAATGTACAACACAATTTGGAGCACGAGTTGTGTCTATAGCATGTTGAAAAAACACAGTAGAAGGCCCTCGGCAGGGGCATGTCGAGGGGTGTGCTGCACAGAACATATCAGTCATGGACAGTATGCAAGAGACGCACTTAAAGTATCAAGAACAGCTCAAACAAACACAAAAAAGTCCCAAAATCCTAGCTTTGGTCATGAGGGATTTCAAGTATAAGGAGGGGATTTTCTTATGATTTTGGAAGCCAAGGAGCTAATGTAATCATTTAGACTCGTTTTGTAAGAAAAATCTAAAAGTTAAGGTTCATGCATGTTACGAATTTTGTTGTAATTTGAAGGACTCTATGAATAAAATCAATTTTAGTGACGAATTATGTTGAGGGAACTTCAGAGTGGAAGAATGGTTAGTGAATGTAGAGAACATTTAACGTAAACGCCGAGACGCTGTCGAGTCATGCCGAGATCTCGTTGAGCTACCGTATAGCCATGGTCGCATCCCTACAACATGCGGTCTGGTTAAGATCAGATCACCCCGAGAAGCGATCGAGTCATGATTGTATCACGTCTAGACATGGTCGAGTCACGCTCGAATCATTCCATGAAGTACCTGAATATCGTCGAGATTTGGTCGAGTTGTGCCGAGCCATGTGTAGATTCCAGCTAGGATCATGCTAAGACACGGTCTAGTCTCGTCAAGCGGCAGTTGAGTCAAGCCTGGATAACGCCGAGATGCAGTCAAGTAATGCCCTGATCACGCCAACATGCAGTGGAGTCATACTGTGAAGGGGTCGACTCACATCGAGAAGAGGCTGAGTCACGTAGTGACACGGTGAAGGCACTCTCGGATCATGTCGATACGGGATCGAGTCACACCGATAAGGGGCGGGTCATGCTTGGGTCCTTCCGAGACGCGATGTAGTGACGCTCGGATCTCTTTGAGATGCGGTCGAGTAATGTTCAAATCAGGTCGAGATATAATGGAGTAACGAATAGACGAGGTCAAGTCATGCTTAGATCACGTCGAGATGCAGTCGAGTCATGGAGGTACAAGGTTGATTCATATCGACACTCAGTCGAGTCACCCTAAGACTCGTCTGAGTCACTTTGAGGCAAGCTCAAGTCACGCTGAGGCAAGGTCGAGTCACGTTAGGATTGTGCATAGACGCGGTAGGGTCCTTCACGAATCACATCGAGACACAGTTGAGGGACGCTTAGATTCCATTGAGAAACGGTCGAATAACATTGAGATGGTGGGTCAATTCACGTCAATATGGAGTTGACTGACATGAGACTGGAGAGACTCGCGCTTGAAGCATGCCTAGACACGGCCGACTCATTCCAAGATGTGATCGAGTCTTGTTGAGATGCGGTAGAGTCACATCGAGACAACATAGAGTTATGTCGACTCACTCTGATCATGCCGAGATGCGGTTAGGTGATACTTGGATCCTATCAGACATGGTCGAGTCATGCTCAAATTTTCCCAAAATATGTTCACGCTCACAATAGGCCGAGATGCAATCAAATCACATCGAAATGATGAGATGCACTTGAATCATGCCAAGACATGGTCGAGTCACGCTCGGATCACGTCACAAACGGGTTCAACTCACACCAAGAAGTAATCAAGTCACTCTGACATCATGTTGAGATGTGGTCAATCCACGCTCAGATCATACCGAGATGCGGTCAAGTCACACTTAGAGCCTATTGATACGGGTCGAGTCATGCCAAAAAAGGGTTGAGTTACACTTGGATCATACCGAGACGCAATTAGGTGACGCTCGGACTTTTTCGAGATGCTTAGTCACGCTTCGATCATTTTGAGACCACAGTCGGATCATCTCAAGACACGGTCTAATCACACCGATATGCGGTCGTTTCAAGCTTAGATCACGTCGCGAAGCTGTTGAGTCACGCCGGATCTCAACTAGACACAGTCGAATCTCCCCAAAATGGGGTCCATTCAAGCTGAGACGGGTTGAAATCACGCCGAGATGGGATCGAGTCAAGCTATATCATGCCGTTATGAGGTCGAGTCACTCTTGGATCATGCTGAGACATGGTTGACTTACGCTCAAACCAGACAAAGACAGGCACTCTGAGACACGGTCGAGCCAACAGGGATCATATTGAGACGCGCTCAACTCACGACAACAGTGAGTCGAGTTATGCCGAGACAAGATCAAGTCAAACTGAGGCGCGCTCGGGTCATAGTGAGCCAAGGTCAAGTCACGCCTTGACAAAATAGAGTCATGCTGAGACCCGACTGAGCTATGCTTCAACGAGGTCTACTCACGTTAGGACGGGGTCGACTCCCACTAAGTGCAGTCAAAACAAGGTCAAGCCCCGCCATGACGCGGCCGTGCGACGCTGAAATGTGGTTGAGTCACGTCGGGATTACGTCCAGAAGGCGTCGAAGCACGGTGAGACGCAGTCGATTCAAACTCGAATCACACAGAGATGTGGTTGAGTCAGGCCGAGATGTGTTCGTATCATAACGAGACTGGGTGGAATCTCGCCGAGATGCCGTCGAGTCATACATAGATTACGCGAAGACATAGTTGAGCCATGCCATGCCTGGTCGAGTAATGCCGAAACAATGTGGATGCAAAATTGAGTCACCCGAAATAGGGTCTAGTCTTGCTGAGACATCGTGAGGTCATGTTTAAAACACACCGACATGAGTTCAAGTCACTATCAGATCCCGTGGATGTATGGTGGAGTCACACTCAAATCACATAGATATGCGTCGATTCATGCTCAGATCATGTCCACATGTTGAGACCTGGCAAAGTCACGACGAGACAATTCGAGTGACACGTTAATCACACCGAGACGGGGTCGAGTCGCGCTGAGATTTACTCAAGTCCCACTTCGCTCACTCTAAGACGTGATCGAGTCACACAGACACGGGGTTGAGTGACGCAGTGTTGTGATCGAGTCACATTGAGACGTGGTAAAGTCATGGCGAGATGCATTTGAGTGACGCTTGAATTCCAATGAGACACAGTCGAGTCTCGCTCTGGTCACATCGAGATAAGGTCGAGTCACGCTTGGATCAAGATGAGACAGTCTATTCATGCCGAGCCGTAGTCAAGTTACACCTAGATCACACTGGGATGCAGTCGTGTCACACTCAGTTCAAGGTAACACGCGGTCGAGTCACACAATCACTGGGTCATGTCATGTAAAGATGGGCCCGAGTCATGCAGTCACGCACTCGAGTCACTCTGAGACGGGGTCAATTCATGTTGAGTTGTGATCGAATAACATAAAAATGCGATCGAGTCACACTATAAAGGGCTGGAGTCACCCTCAGATCCTGGTGAGGCGCAATGAAGCCACTGTTGGATCCCAGCGAGACGCCGTTAAGTCACACTCTTATCACCCCAAGATATGGTCGCATAATGCTTAGATCAAGTCCAGGCACAGTTGAATAATGCCGAGACGGGTCGAATCACTCTCAGATCATGTCAAGACGCAATCTAGTCACATAAAGTGTGTCATGCAGATATGTTGTCGAGATGCGATCTAGTCACCTCGAGACACGGTTGAGTCATGCTGAGACTGCATTGAGTCACACTGAGATGGACTGGAGTCAAGCTGGAATTACGCCTACATGCGGTTAAGTCATTCTCAGATAACACCGAGACATGATCAAGTCATACTCAGATCTAGCTGAGACGCGGTAGAATGACAATGAGATGGGATCGATTCATGCAGAGAGAAGTGGTTGAATTACCCTCAGATCATGTCGAAACGCAGTTGAGTCATGCTGGAATCCTGTTAAAATGCAATCAAATCATGCCCAGACGGGGCCGAGCCACACTAATACAAGGTCAATTTATGCTCGAAACACAATGAGATGTGGTCAAGTGATGCTTGTCGAGACATGGTCAAATCACGCTTAAATTTTGCAAAAATGCGGTCAAGTCACGCTTGGATCAGTCTATATGGGGTAAATCACATCGAGATGTGATCGAGGTACACTATGATCATGTCCTGAAGCATTCGAGGTACTCTTGAATCATGCCGATATATGTTCAAATCATGCTGAGACGCAGTTGAGTCATGCCAACACAGGGTTAAATCACGTAGAGATGCATTCACGTCACGCACGGATAACACCAAGACGCGATTGAATCGTGTCAGCACGGGTTCAACTCACGCCACAATGTAGTCAAGTACACTTAGATCCAGTCAAAACACGATCGATTGACGCTCGGATCACACTTATATCCGGTCAACTCACGCTCAAATCCAGTTGAGACATGGTAGAGTCAAACATAAACAATGTTGAGTTACGTTTCGATCACGTCAAGACGTTGGTGGTGACAATCGGATCCCACAGAGATGCGGTTTACTCATGCTCGGATCATGACAAGATGCGATAAAGTCAAGCTTCAGCAGTCTTGTCACGCTCGAATCATGCCAAGACACGGTCGAATCATGCCGAGATGGGGTTGATTCACGTTGAGATAGGTCCAGTCACGCACAGATCATGCTGAGATGCACTTGAGCCACTCCAAGAGGTGTTGAGCCATGCCGAGTTGTAGTCGAGGTGGGTCAAGTCATTCTGATGGCGATCAAGTCACACCAAAATGTGTTCGAGTCACATTGAGAAGGGGTAGAGTCATGCTCGAATTACACTGAGATGCGATTGAGTCAAGCTCAGATCATGTCATGATCCGGTCGGGTCACGCTTGAATTATGCTGACACATGGTCGAGTCACACTCGGATCATGTCAAGACAGGGTTGAGTCACTCTATGAAGCGGTAAAGCCATGCTGAGACGAGTCGAGTCGTACTGAGACACGTTCGAGTCATACAAAGATGTCTTAGTGCCACGCCGAGACGGTGTTGATTCACGTCGAGACGGTGTTGATTCACGTTGCACCACTCTAAGATGTGGTTAAGTTCTAACGAGACATAGCTATGCCACGCCGAGAGGTGGTCGAGTCACGCTCCGATCAGAATGAGACGAGGTAGAATAATGTTCACGCCGAGACACGGTCCAGTCATGCGGAGACCGGTCGAGGCATGCCGAGACCTGTCGAGGCATGCCAAGATGTGTTCGTGTCATATCGAGACGGGGTTGATTCCTACTCAGAACGTGCAACATTTTCGGATCTCGCAGAGAAGCGGTTGATTGGCGACTCGATCACGTTCAGATGCGGTGGAGTCATGGTCTGATCACGTTAAGACGTGGTCACGTCATACCGAGATGCAGTAGAATGATGTCGTATCACACTGAGACGTCGTTGAGTCACACAAAGAAGGGGTCGAGTAGCGCCGAAATGCAGTCGAGCCCCGCTCAAATCACGCCATAACGACAGGGTTGAGTAACTCGGAGACAAGGTCGAGTCACACTGGTATACACCGAGAAATGGTCGAGTCACGCCGAGATGGGGTGGAGTGACGCCGAGATGCTGTCACGTCAGATTGAGGTGGGTCAAGTAACACCAAGACGGGGTCGAGTTATAGTGAGATGCAATTAAGTCAAACTTAAATGGGTCAAGTAAGCTCAGATCTCGATGATATGAGGTCGAGTCAAGCTTAGATCACACAAAGATGCGGTCAAGTCATGCTCAGATCAGGTCTAGACGCGGTCGAGTCATGTTTGGATCATGCGGAGACGCGGTCGAGTCATGCTCGGATCCCGCTGAGACTCAATCTTGTCATACTCGGATGACACGAGTCACTTCGAGACGAGTTTTACTCACATTGAGATGTAGTCGTGACGCGGTCGAGTAACGTCAATATGTGGTTGGGTCACACCGAGACACGGTGGAGTCATGCCAAGATAATATCAAGTCATACAAAGACATGGTCGAGTCACGCTGACACGTGTTAAGTTACTGCAAGACGCGTTGGAGCTGCATCGAGATGCGGTGGAGTCACGTCGAGACGAGGTGGAGTCATACCGAGACGTGGCCCTATGAGACATTGTCTAGTCTTCCTAAGAAGCGGTCAAATCACGCTCAGATCGCGCACAGATTCGGTTGAGTCATGCCAAGACGAAGTCGAGTCACATAAGGATGAAGTTAAGTTACGTTGAGATGGGTCAAGTGACGTAAGGATCATGCTGAGATGTGATAAAATCACGTCCAAATACGGTCGAGTCATATAACGACGAGTTAAGTCACGTTAGGACACGGTCGAGTAATGCTCAGAGCACATCCAGTCGTGGCTGTGTCTCGTTGAGACGTGGTTAATTCAAACTGAGATGCATGCGAGTCATGCTCAGATCACTTTGAGACACTATGGAGTCACATCAAGACCAGTTAAGTCACACCGA
Source organism: Breynia disticha f. nivosa (assembly GCA_948193385.1). NCBI lineage: Eukaryota > Viridiplantae > Streptophyta > Magnoliopsida > Malpighiales > Phyllanthaceae > Breynia > Breynia disticha. The sequence goes on along the minus strand of CANYCX011807022.1, from coordinate 2,074 downwards.
GATGTAGTCGAGTCTAGCTAGGATCACATGAAGACACAGTTAAGTCGCATTCAGATCAAGCCGAGATGTGGCCGAATCACGCCGAGGTGGGGTGTAGTCTTGCTGAGATGTGGTCTAGTATATTGAGATGTAGTCGAATTGCGCTCGGATCTTTTCGAGATGTGGTCAAGTCACATTCAAATGACGTCAAGAAGCATTTGAGTAACGTTGGGACCGGGTAGAGAGTCATGCCGACACCTGTCTATTACTGCTGAGACGCGGTCGAGTCATGCCAAGACGGGGTCGACTCAAGTCAAGACAAAGTCGAGTCATATCGAGACCAGTTCGAATCAATTTGATATGATGTCCTGTTGCACTTAGATCACACCGAGATACAGTAAAGTCAAGCCTCGATCATGTCAAGACTAGGTCAAGTCATGCCGAGACGAGGTTGAGACACACTAAGACGACATCATGTAATGCTGAGATAAGGCTAAGTCACGCTCAAATCACACTGAGAAGCGGTTGAGTAACACTCGGATCATGAAAATTGCAATCAAGTCATGATCGGATTGCTCTAAGATTCGGTCTAGTGACCCAAGAATAATGCCAAAACGAGGTCAAGTCACGATCAGATCACGCCGAGATATTGTTGAATCATTACAAGATGGGTTGTAGTCTCATCAAGACAGAGTCGAGTCATATCAAGACAGGGTCAAGTCATGCGAGACGTTGTTGACTCTCATTCGTATTGTATTGACTCGGTTAAGTCTGTTGAGAAGGGGTCTAGTCACGCCAAGACAAGGTCGAATACTTGGAGACGCGATCAAGTCATGCCGAGATTGGGTTGACTCACGATCGGATCATACCAAGATGCGATTGAGTCCCATCGAGACATTGTCAAGCATGCTCGAATCATGTAGAGACAAAGTCAAATTACGCTTGGAACATGACGAGACGAGTTCGAGTCACAATCAGAGCACATCGAAACTTGGTACAATCGTGCTCAGATGACTATGAGATGCAGACTATTCAAACTTTGAACACACGAGACATCGTTGAATCACGTAAAGACGTGGTCGAATCCTATGAAGATGGCGTCGAGTCACGACGAGACGCAATTGAGTCACGCCCAAATCACGGCGAGACAGGGTAGAGTCAGAACAGGACGCGGCCAACTCACTCCAGGAAGGAGTCGAGCCACGCTTATCTCAACCAAGACATGGTTGAGTCATTTTGAATCAGGCCGACATACTATCGAGTTACGCTTGGATCGAGCTAAGACGCAGTCGAGCCCTGCTCGGCTCAAACTGAGATTCAATCAAGCTCAAATCTCGAAAAAGATGCAGTATAGTCAATCTTGAATTCTATTGAGACGTGGTTGAGTAAAGCTTGAACCACACCAAGATGTGTTCGAGTCACACTCAAATCACGTCGAGACGTAGTCGAATAACATTAACATGGGTCGAGTCCCGCCAGTACAGGGTCGAGTCACACTTAGATCACGAGAAGATGTGATCGAATCACGATGAGACTGTGTCGAGCCAAACTACAAAGCGATCAACGCATGGTCAAGTCACAGTCGGTCATTCCAAGATGCGGTCGTCATGCTCAGATCCCTTAGAGATGGGGTCGAGTCAAGCTCAAAACATTCTATCAGCACACAATTTAAACATGGATGAGCTCAAGCTAGGTCGAGATGCGTCGAGTCATATTGATACAAGGTCAAGCAACAGGGTTGTCATACCAAGAAAAGACTAAGAATTGATCAAGTCGCCCCGAGATGCGATCGAGTCAAGTCGAGATGGGGTGAAGTCAAGCTGAAACGAGGTCAAGTGACGCTGAGATGTGGTCGACGTGACGCTAAAATGCTGTTGAGTCATGTCGGTCTGGGGTAATGTAACGCCCCAAAAAATCGTCTATTCTAAATTGGGATAAAGAATCATGAAATCGATTGAAATGAAAAGAATAAATGTTTAGTTTCGAGTGGAATTATAAAGGTGAGATGAGGTACGTTTAGAAGTTTAATTAGAGTGTAATCTAATGTGCATTCATGGTAATGAATGAGTAATAATGTTAGAAGGTGTTAAAGATA
>CANYCX011806203.1:0-11013 GCA_948193385.1 Breynia disticha f. nivosa | reverse complement strand
GAAAACATATCCTAAATATAATTATCATAAACTCTCCTTCATTTAATTCTTAACAATTTCTTATTTTCATTATCGCAAAAAATTTATACGTATTTTTACGTATTTATACGTATTTTTACTGTATTTTTTTTACCAAATTTTTAGGATGTTACAGTTAGGATAGTTAATATTGTGTAGTCTCAACTGTCGCAAAGTATATGCAATAATTCTACCATGCTGCATCAATACTCTAGCTAACTCTGCTCTAGATGCATCTATATAAACAACTAATCTACCTCACTGACTAGGTAACATCAGGATTAGAGCTTCGATTAACCTTTTCTTCGGCTCCTAAAAACTATCCTCGCATTTCTCGTTCCAAATGAACTGAGCATTCTTTTGAACAAAAAAGTCATCGATCTAGCTATCCTCAAAAAATCCTCAATAAATCTCCAATAATAACCTGCCAAACCTAAAGAAACTCTACATCTCAGTCACATTTTTAAGAGCTTCCCACTCTTGAACTAATTTTATCTTAATAGGACCAGATTTAACTCTTTCTACTAAAATCAAATGTCCTAGAAAGACAACCTCTAACATCCAAAACTCACAGTTGTAGAACTTAGCATATAACTATTTGCTTTCAATAACTCTAGCATAATTCGAAGATGCCTCTCGTGCTCTTCCCTGTCTTTAGAATACACCAACACATCATCAATGAATACTACTACAAACTAATCTAGATATGGCTGAAACAGTTTGTTCATCAATGCCATAAAAGCTACTGGTGCATTAGTCAACCCGAATGACATCACTGTAAACTCAAAGTGACCATATTGAGTCCTAAACGTCGTCTTTGATATTGAACTCTCCTATACTCTTAGCTGTCAATAACCCAATCTCAAGTCTATTTTAGAAAACACAGTCGCTCCTCGCAGCTGATCAATCAAATCATCTATCCGTGGCAACATATACTTGCTCTTCACTGTCAACTTGTTCAACAAACGATAGTCGATACACAATCACATACTACCATCTTTATTTCCAAAAATAGCACTGGTGCGTCCCAAGATGATACGCTAGGTCGCATAAAACCTTTTTCTAACAACTCCTCTAACTATCTTTTCAGCTTCTACAGCTCTACAGCTGCCATCCTAAAGTTGTAATAAATACTGGAGTTGTGCCAACTACAATCTCAATTTTAAAGTCAGCTTCTCGCTAAGGTGGTAATCCTTGTAACTCCTCTAGAAATACCTCAGGATACTTCTGTATGATCTTTACATCTTTATATCTAACTTCGATTGATTTAGATAAATCATAAAAGCTAAGTAAACTTCACATCCATCTCTTAATAGTTTAGCAACTATAGCTGTTGAAATCAAGCAGGAAGGAATCACCTTTCGTTCACTAACTAGCAACACCTTTCATTAACCTTCAACCTTAACCACTACCTTTTTTGTATAACAATCAACCATCACTCTATTTTGGGATAACCGATTCCGAGCTGACAATGCCTCAAGATATTCCTCACCAATATTGTACCTCCTGTTGGCATAGAAATAACGATTATATATCCCATGCAATCTATACTACCTCTTATATACTCTACCACAAACTTACTCACAAATGAACAAGTAGAACCCAGATCAATCAGTACTAAAGTTTCATACATGAAAATAAAAATAGTACCAGTGACAGCATCCAAATCCTCTACCGCCTCATCTCTCGTCATAGCAAAAATTAGGGCCTATGGTGCTACCCCTGACTGTGAGCCTGCTCCACTAGATCTGCCACTAGAGGCTGCTCCTCTCTTAGAAGGACACCTTGTACCTCATCTGCCTCTACCTCGAATACCTCTAATAGATATAGTAGCTTTGTTGTCACCAACGTTGCTCTAGCTACATACACCTCCTGCTTGAGGCTCTCTCCTATCTGGATTATCTCTGGAAAAATGTCCAACTGCTTGCAATTGTAACATAAAGAACACATATCTATACCGGTATAGGTACCTATACCTCTGCTCTAATAAGTAAGAGGCCTGGTGGAATGACTCCTCCTACCTCTTGCTTTGCCTCTAGAATGTCTACTGCCTCTACCTAAACCTTCAAAAGCTTTAGAATCAGATCTCTGGCGTCCATCTGCTGAATTAGACGCAGAAACCTCTGATCTCTTTCCCTCTAGCTTACCCTCCTTGACTAGTAACTCCTCTGCCCTGATGGCAGTCTCTAGTAAACACTCATAAGTAGGTGACTTCATCGCAATACTACTGCAAATATTAAAGCTTAATCCTCACTCAAATCTATCTCTCCTCTTTTGATCGGTATCAACATCCCTAGGAGCATATCTAGAGTGTTTGATAAAGTCAGCCTCACACTCAATCACTGTCATCTCCTTTTGCTTCAACTCAAGAAACTCTGTGTTTTTCTTAGTTTGATACAATAGAGGAGTGTACTTATCAGCAAACTTCTTCAAAAAGTCATCCCAGGTTAACATCAGAGGATCATTCTGATTGTTAGGAATTAATTCCTACCAATTCTGTGATGCCTTCTCAAGAAAAGAAGTGGTATACCTTAATTTCTACTCTGGGGTACACCTCATACGTGTAAGAAATCCTCTTAGTATGTTTGAGCCACTCCTCAGCCTTTGTTGGATTAGCCGTGCCCTCAAATGTCTTTGTCCCATATTTTCTAACCTCCCCAATTCTTATCAATGTTCAAAGTATGCTGACTTCCTAAAGCTCCCTAGCTTCTCATCATCTCCTAAATCATCTCCCAAAATAGAGCATATGCATGATTATAACGAGGTATATTAGGTATATTTGGTTGCTGTGCAGGATGCTCATTAGGTACTGGAGCTGATCCCTGCCCATGTACCGATCCACTAGACTCAGTGGTGTCGTCATGCGATATGTTGTCTATAGGCTCCATCTGTTATAAAAAAATCCAATTTCAAATCCATTAGATTTCCAAATCATAATGGCAAATGAAAACATTTCTGGTTTAGTCTGCAAGGAATCTAAACCCTGCTCACATAGCACCAAATGTGAAGCTCATTTTAAAACTATTGATTTTGAATATTTGATACTTTTTGTAAATGATATGATAATCAAATATATATGGATGAGAGAGAAAATAAAAATACATTAAATTTCCAAAACTCAGCCTATTTTATAAATACCCAAAATTAAGTTATGCAATAGCTGAAAAACATAGTTCAAAAATAAATTCAAATTAACATGCATGTATATACAAAACATATACAAATGTATACAAGATCAAATGCAAAACACAAAATATGGAGCTAAGACCCTGAGAAGTAAGTATCGCTCTAAAATCTAATCACCGCGAATCTTTGAGTCCTCAGCAGCTATCTACGCTCTACATAATATCAAAAACAATCACACGCGAGTGAGTATTTTCATACTCAGTAAGTGCTTTTTCATACACTTGCCAAAGTAGTTAATGCATAAGTAATCGTTATTTATTACGATTTAAGTACATTATGCAATAGGATAAACATCCCTATTAATCTCTTCCCAATCCTGCACTTAATCTTCTATTTAAAAATTCTATTCATTATTTCTGCACGTGGCACGGTCGTGCCATTTTGAACACAAGGTCGTGCTATCTAAATTGCTCTCAACACGAGGACATGTTGACCAGCACAGGGTTTCTGCTAAAATTCTATTTTGCACATCCTATTTTCGATTCTTAAAACACAAAGGCTAAAACTTCCTATTCCTATTACCGTATTAATAATTTACTATTAACTTTTCTACTATTTAAGTTCATAATATTTAAAAAATTTTCTGATCATATTCATATCATACCTTATCATTAGCCATCATTCATCATTCATACATATATATACATACATACATATATATATATATATATATCGTATATTCAGTTTACATTTACTCCGCTATACATTTAGAATATCAATCATATTAGTTAACACATCCATGGATTAAGCTTTGTGTTAAACTAATACGCCTTTATATTTTTTAATATGCAAGTTCATATTTTACGTAGAATTGCTATATAACAGCTATAACCTGGATATACCCGTAATACAAGTTCCATTCCTATAAAAACAAGTTGAATACAACAATAACTCTCAGGCAGTTATCAACTAATTTGGAAACACACACCTCAACAAAGCATATAAAATCTGAAACAACATCAAACTTAGATATATACATATATATATATATATATATATATATATATATATATATATATATATATATATATATATATCATCAATCTTAACAAACAAGTATATGTATCAAACCATCATAAAACATATCGTATGTACAAGAAAAACATGCAACAACACTCAAAGCATCCTAGGCCCAGCTCTGATGAGGAGAGAGAAAAAAGTATAGGAGTAGTAGTCGACCCACCTGTCAAATATAAGCCTCTACCCTGCACTCTACTAGATCCTGAAACAAACACCGTAACTATGTGAGTTGCGGGCTTAGTAAATAGTCTATTAAGAACATAATATAACTAATAAGCAATTAATACAATTCTCATTATAAAAATAATAAAATGTAAAACCTGTATAAACGATTACTAATTTGATTCGATTAAGTTTTCTATGATTATCTCATTCCTTTACATTTTCTTATTTGTCCTCAAAATTGAATTCTATCTTTCTTTTACTGATATCTATCTTATATGTTTCTATATGAAAATACAATTAATTATTATAAATAAAACATACCTGTAAATAGATGTGGATATTCTTTTCTCATCCTATCCTCTGTTTACCATGTTGCCTCTTTCAGATTATGATACTTCTAGAGAATTTTAACCATTGGAATCTATTTGGTTCTTAGCTATTTCATTCTATGTTCCACAATCTGTACATGCTATTCTTTATAGGTTAAGTTTTCTAAAATTTGCACTTCTAATTCTGGTATAAAATGGGTAGGATTCGATCTATATCTTATTAGCATACTCATATGAAAAACATTGTGAATCTGTGCTAAATTTACAGGTAGAGCAAGTCTGTAAGCCAAAGGACCAATTCTCTCTATAATCTCATATGGTCCAACTTATCTGGTACTCAATTTTTCTTTATTTCCAAATCTCATCACTCGTTTCTAGGGTGAAACATTTAAAAACACCTTTTCTCTGACTTCATATTCCATGTCTCTCCTATGTCGATCATAGTAACTCTTCTGTCAATCTTGTGTAGTTTTTAGTTTACTTTTGATCAGTTTGACTTTTTCAACTATTTCTTGTACCAATTTAGGGCCTTCAAATATTTTCTCACGTTCCCTGTCCCAGTAAATTAGACTTCTACACTTTCGTCCATATAGAGCTTCATACGGTGCCATACCAATGCTACTATGATGCTGATTACTGTAAGTAAATTGCATCAATTGTATGTACCGATCCCAAGAACCTTAAAACACCAAAACACAAGATCTCAACATCTCCTCTAAAGTCTACATAGTCCTCTCCATCTATCCATCAGTCTGTGGATGGAAAGCAGTATTGAAATTTAATTTCGCACCCAACGCACTCAGTAATGTCTGCCAAAACCTGAATGTAGACTTGGGATCTCTATATGATACTATGAAAACAGGAATACCACGTAATTGGACTATCTCTCGTATATACAACTCTGCCAACTATTCAAGAGAGATTCTAATTTTAATCGGCAAGAAATGCATAGTTTTGGTCAGTCAATCTACAATCACCCAAACTGCATCTTTACCCGGTTGTGTCTGTGGTAATCCTATCACAAAATCCATAGTTATTCATTCCCATTTCCAGACTGCTATCGATAATAGCTGAAGTTTTCTTGTTGGTGTTTGATGTTCAGCCTTTACATACTGACATACTAAACATCTAGATACGAATTTAGCTACATCCTTTTTCATATGGGACCACCAATAGTGTTGTTTCAGAGTATTGTACATTTTTGTCATTCCTAAATGCATAGCTATGAAGCATTATGTATTTCATCCAGTATCTCTAATTTGATCCTCTCAACATTAGGTCACATACACTGATCCAATCATCAACAACTCATCAACCAATTGAAATGGGGTCTCAATACCCTGATCAATCTGTTCAATCATTCTTATACGCTCTTCATCTTGTTTATGTACTGCTTGTATCTTTCTTAACAACATTGGTCCAACCATTAATGTTGCTACTAAAACTTCTAATTTAGTTAACTCTAACTTTGTATTCAAGCTTCATAGAGCTATTAAATCGGTCATACATGTTAGGTGTAAGCCATATATAGTAGCACTCGACTTTCTGCTCAGCGCATCAGCAATCACATTCGCTTTTTTAGGGTGATATTCAATTGTGCAATCATAGTCGTTCAACAACTCTAACCATCTTCTTTGTCGAATATTAAGTTCTTTCTATATCATCAAGTATTTCAAACTTTTATGATCTGTAAAAATCTGAAATGTCTCGCCATATAGATAATATCTCTAGATCTTTAAAGCAAATACCACTGCGGCAAGCTCTAAATCATGTACTGGATAATTGGCTTCATGTGGTTTGAGTTGTCTAGAAGCATATGTTATCACTTTCCTGTTTTGAATCAACACGCATCCAACTCCTTGATATGCATCACTGTAAATAATGAATCCTCCAATACTCGAAGGAATCGTAAGGACTGGAGCTGTGGTCAATCGGTATTTCAATTCATCAAAACTTTGCTGAAATTGATCATTCCACTAGATAGAAACATTATTTCTCAACAGTCGTGTCAATGGTGCAACGATAATCCAGAACCCTTCCACAAATCTGTGACAGTAACCTGCCATACCCAGGAAACTACGCTTCTCTGTAACTGTCTTAGGAGGTTCCCAATTCACTACTGCTTTAATTTTTCTTTGGATCCACTAATATTCCCTGTCCAGATATCATGTATCTTAAGAAGACTACGTGATCCAACCAAAATTCACACTTACTAAGTTTTGTATACAGCTATTTTTCTCGTAAAATTTGCAAAACTATTCGCAAATGTTCATTATGTTCGTTGGTATTCCTCAAATAAATCAATATATCATCTATGAATACAATCACAAACTGATCGAGGAAGGACTGGAATATATTGTTCATTAGTGCCATAAATGCAGCTGGAGCGTTAGTTATACCAAATGACATATCTAAAAACTCGTAATGACCATACTGAGTTCAAAAAGCAGTCTTTGGAATGTCTTCCTGTGCTATCTTTAATTGATGATACTCGAATCTTAGGACAATTTTGAAAAACATTGTGGCACCTTTCAATTGATTAAGTAGATCATCAATACGGGGCAATGGATATTTGTTTTTCACTATTACTTGATTAAGTTTATGATAATCTATACATAACTGTAATGTTCCATCTTTCTATACAAAACTGTAATGTTCTATCTTCCTTTTTAACAAATAATACAGATGCTCCCAGGGTGAAACACTAGGTCGAATGAAACCTTTATCAAGTAACTCTTGCAATTGTTTCTTTAGTTCATGCAATTCTGATGGTGCCATTTTGTACAGCTGTATGGATGTGGGTTCCATACGAGGAATCAACTCAATAGTAAACTTTGTCTCTCTATCAGGGGGTAATCCTGAGAGATCCTTTGAAAATACGTCGAAAAACTGATCTACTATTGGTATTCCTTTAAGGTTTTCATTCATTTTTGTTCTATCAACTATATGAGACAAATAAGCATCACATCCATCACAGATCAACTTAAAAGCTTGAATAGCTGATATTAAACAACTAGACACAATTTTCCTGTTTCCACAAAATATTACTTTATTCTGTTCTTTCAGTTTAATTATGACTTCTTTGGTATAACATTCCACTATAGCTCGATGATGAGCTAACCAATCCATACCCAAAATCAGATCAAACTCTGTCAAATCTCATAAAATTAAGTCAACTGTCAATTCTGTACTTTGTATCTATATTTTACAATTTCTGTATACTGTATGTACCTACATCATTTTGCCTAATGGAGTATGAATTCCCAGGCTCTGTGTCATTGTTTTAGGTTTAACTTTTACTACATGTATTATTATGGGATTTACAAATGAATGTGCAGAACCAGGATCTATCAATGTATAAATAGAAACACCAAATAAATGTAACTCACCTGTGATAACCTCAAGGGCATCTGCTGCTCCACTCGAGACATTGTAAAAACCCTAGCATGTCCCTAAATCTGAGTACCAGATGCTCCTCTTACCCTACAATAATGATACAACAAACTTTAAACTGTCCTCCATACAAGCCTACATCATCTCAAAGACTCTGATAATCTGATCCAACCACTCCTGTGCTAATTGTGGATCTATGGTACCTTTGAACTCTACAGCTCCCAACTTCTTCAGTTCTTTAAAGTTTTTGGCTTGAATCTAATAATCTGTCAGAGGTGGATCTCTATACATAGGATAGTAAGGTGGGGGTGGATAAAGATTGGCAGCTGGTCCACACTGTGGATAATCAGGATCATACTATGTATCTCTCAATCCTGTATGTGATAACTGTACTATAGGGTCCATTGCTCCCTCTCTCTGTATAGAGTGTCTGGGATCTGACATATCTATAAAACAAAATGAACTAATTAAGAACACATTTCATACAGTAATGATGCAAATGCAATCACAAATCATATATCAACAACATATCCAGGGATCATGTCCCTACTCTGGTGCCAAATTAAAACGTCTTATTCCTATTACTGCATTAATCATTTTAATATTAACTTTTATACTATTTAATTTCATAATATTTAAAAACATTTTTTATCATATTCATATCATACCTTATCATTAACCATCATTCATCACTCATGCATATATATATATATATATATATGGTATATTCAGTTTACTGTTACTTTGCTATACATTTAGAATATCGATGGTAATAGTTAATACATCCATGGATTAAACTTTGTGTTAAACTAATACATCCTTATATTCTTTAATGTGCAAGTTAATTCTTTACGTAGAACTGTTATATAATGGCTATAACATGGATATACCTGTAATACAAGCTCCATTCCTGTAAAAACAAATTGAATACGACAATAGCTCCCAGGCAGCTATTAACTAATTTAGCAACACACACTTCAAAAAAACATATAAAATCTCAAACAACATCAAACTCAAATATATACATATATATCATCAAACTCAACAAACAAGTATCTGTATCAAACCATCATAAAACATATTGGATGTACAAACAAAACATGCAACAACACTCAAAACATCCTAGGCCTAGCTCTGATGAGGAGAGAAAAAATGGTCTGGGAGTATTAGTCGACCCACCAGTCAAATATAAGGCTCTATCTCTGCACTCTACTAGATCCTAAAATAAACATCGCAGTTGCGTGAGTTGCGAGCTCAGTGAGTAGTCTATTAAGAACATAATATAACCAATAAGCAATTAATACAATTCTCAGTATAAAAATAATAAAATGTAAAACATGTATAAATGATTACTAATTCGATTCGATTAAGTTTTCTGTGATTATCTCATTCCTTTACATTTTCTTCGATCTATTCATTCATATATGATATTCTTTATCAATCGTCATGCAATGTAATTTCATATGCAATATGCTTGATATCCCCCTCTCCGTGCTTCCTCTCCAATATGATCGATTATAAAATCACCAAACCATCTCTCCACGAATATCATATCATATCTGTATCTGTATCTATCATATCCATATCTCAATGGATTTCCATATCACAGATCCATATTAATCATTGCAAACATACAACGTATATTGATAATGAATGTAAATGTACCTGTTCATACTTTTATTTTGTATAGACCTGTTTGCATTTCGATAATACATTTCGATGCCATATATGCAAGAATTTCCATTTTTCCATATAAAATCCATCATCAATAAAAATTCATATTTCGATCTTATATATTCAATTATTTTTGGTTTTACCATTTATCAATCAATCATATAATATTATCACCATTTCATATTAAATCTATTTTAAGTGAGTTAGACTACTCACCTGTCAATGTAAATACTCGAACCTCTGCGTGCTCTGCTCCTGTCCTGACTGTCTGGTATGTCATCGTATAATAACATATACCAGTCTTTCTATAAAATTCAATATAACCAAACTTATAATGCATGCCCTAATGAATTCGTTAAATTTACTTTTCAATTTTGCAAAACCATAATCCTAACCCTAGAAATTTCTGACTTTATCTTTCATCATGAATTCATCAATCTAAATCAATTCTATTTCAATTCTCTAGTTATTTCAATAAGCCATTCAAGAAAACTCAAAAATTCCAATAGTAAAACTCATAAAATTTACCAATCTTTGAGTTTTACCTTTTAAGATTATACCAACGGATCCTTGGCTCGAGATTACAAATGATTCGATAACTCAAATCAATTCTTTTACTTAAATCTCCACTCTCTCTCACTAAATCTCTCTCTTTCCTCGTCTATCTCTCATTCCCTTTCCTTTGAGGCTTTAAATGGTTCTTGAAAGTTCTAATCGAGTTTTTGATGAAATGAACTTATATTTTTTACCAGAAAAAGAGAAGTACGCATGGTCGGCCTGGAGTACGTGTGCTTGCGCCCACCATGCGTTTTTCTTCCCTCACCACGTGTAGTTCTCTATTTGGATGGGCTCTACTTTCTTCTGGTTACTTTATATAATCCTTTTATCACCCATATGTCAACCTTCTTTTAACTTGCTTCCAATCACTTATTTTTCTTCATTTTATTATATAATTCTTATTTTCATTAACAATTTTACTTATAATATTAATCACATGACTTTGGGATGAGGACGTTATAAAGGCAGCAAAACAATTGCACAATAGTTATTATGTCTATACTGAAGGGGTTTCTAACGTGTTTAAAAATTTTTGGCAGCGGAATAAACACAAGAAATACACGTGAAACACCCAAGAACAACATAAGATCAGCCAAAACACATGCCATATAATCAGTTTAGATCTAGGTTAAATAAAATCAAAACTTGCTTAAAGAAAGATTGTACCTTT
>CANYCX011806154.1:0-11570 GCA_948193385.1 Breynia disticha f. nivosa | reverse complement strand
TTTCTTTATTTTAAATAAATAGTTCTTATTTTCCTTAACCATTTCCATATAAAACAATTCTCAACAAATTTTATGGTGTTACAAGAATGGAGCAACATAAGAACTTGATCTTCATCATCATAAGAAATCTCCATATTTTTTAAATCCATTAGGATAGTGGAGAACTCATCTATGTGAGACTTGATAGGAACACCTTCGACCATCTTAAACGTGTATAAATGATGCTTGGCAACAAGCTTAGAGGTCAAATTCTTTATAACATACAAAGATTCAAGCTTTTCCTACAAGTCTTTAGCAAACTTCTCCTGCACAACTTCTTGTAAAACTTCATTTAACAAGCACAATTGAATGCTGACAAGGGCTTTATCATCCATCTCTTGCTTCTTTCCCTCATCCATAGAGTCAAGCAATTTGTCTTCTCCCGACAATGCCAAATGCAAACCGCTTTGAATCAAGATTGCACACATCTTAACTTGCCACATTGTGAAGCTCACGGAGCAATCAAACCTCTCTATGTCAAATTTTGTCGTCGCCATACCGAATCCCAAATAAATGTAATGAAAGCTTTGATACCAATTTGTTAGGAATATGAGCGTAGAAGCGTGAATTTATAATGGAATATTAACAACAAAATAGAGGAAACATAAATTTTACGTGATTTGGTGTAAGCCTATGTCCACAGGCAAAGAAGAGTAAAAATCCACTAATAAACAACGAAGTGGTGTACAAAGAGTGTATAAAGAAAAAATAACAAATAGAGACATTCAAAATCCCATAACCCAATTACACCCAAAAGTGTTTCACTCACCAAAAGAAAAAATCTCTAAACAAAGATGAGACTCTCACAAATTCTCTATCACAAAACTATCAACCTTAGAAGCTCTCAAACTCTCACCAAAATTCACACTTCTTCAAAATGGGAGCACCTTCATGTATTTATAGGCAAAATTAATCATCTTGGTCATGAAGCAATTGCATCTTATTGGTGACAAGTTGCATTTATCTTGATGAAGTAGAATTCAATTTCATAATAAGTTGTTACAAATTGAATTAGCAAAGTTAATAAAAGTGGCTTGAATGCTTATTTTTTTGGTTAAAAAATTTTAGACAAGAGCTTAGGCTAGCCCACGAGCCAAGGGCAGGAAGATCTCCATTGGAGAGTTTGACGAACCAGCAGGTCTAGGCCTGTATGCCTTCCCTAGCACCGCTACGGAGTCAGGGATCGAACCCCGCACCTTCAGTGTGTTAATTGACCTCCTTTACCGCTGAACCCATGAACGAAGGGTTTGAATGCTTATCTTGATAAAGAAGAGTTAACTTGCATAACACTTGTATAACAACACAACACAAATTCAAATTGAGTTTGTACATTGACCAACAATAATTCAAGTCACAATTAACACTTTAGAAGAAATAAATAAGTTGAAGATTGAAGGTAATTGGGACATGATGCATTGTTTGAATAAATAAGTCCATAAATTTGATGAGACAGATGAAGATGTTTTCACACAAAAACCTTCACTATCCACATTCAACACTTATCATCATTTATTCAATATAATATATCCTTCATTTATGCAGATAGTTGTAGGATTCAAACATTAAATCATTGGATCCTTTAGTGAGTGGAAAGTTGGTACATAAAACTATTTTTTTTTGAATAACTGATGTAAGTTTTTGAAACAATAATGTTAAATGTTACTGTAATTATTTTGGTAAAACCCTAAACCCTAAATTTTGGTAAATTGTAAACTTTAAAATACGATTGAATTCAGTAAAGTTAAGAATGATTACTCATTACATATATACATGTTGTTTCCAACTCAATGAGTATATAATCAAATTAATGACGTAGCTAGCAATTAGTTGTAAAATCTGCTCCACATACTTCCAACCTACTCTTGCATTGCGTAGAAACGCGCCCAAATGCGATTTAGCATCAATCTCGAGAGAGCATCAGACTGAATGAAAAAACATAACACAAAGTTAGGCGATGAGAGTCACGTGATGTGATTGTATATAATATGCTTGGAATTTGATTCATAAATGATAATACGTCTTCTTCCAACCATCACAATCATGCAACTTATATGTCCAAACATTCTTTTTCAACATTCGTCTTTCTACCTCAAATTCCATCTCACATTATCACTACTTTCTCTATTTTCTTACGTTTATTTTTTATAAAACCCTTTCACTCGCTAGCTGCCGTTCATTACTTAAGCTCTGTCACACTATTTTCTTATCCGTGTTTGGTAATTTGAAAATGAGTGGCCTTACTAACTAGCTAGCTACTTAAATTATTGTGATGACTCACCTCAACTTGGAGAGTCTATGATGTAATGAATGATTCCATAAGTACAGATGCTTCCTTCATATATACATACATGTATGTGGTGTATATAATATATTATTATTGTTTGTGCTGTAATTTCGTTTGTTTATTGTATTGGTCCACTGATGTGAAATGACCCCTCAATCATTCAGAAAACTGAGTAGTATATTTGTCTTTTGTATCATATTAAATAAAGAGTTGTTTGCGTTAATATGATGCATGATTCAGAGGAATTTAGATAGAGAGGCAGTGGAAAAAATAAAAGAAGAGGTGTAGCTAATGTAGGTATATGAGAAATATTCCACTAAAGATCCACCTTTGCCTGCTACAAAGCTGTGATGGCATAAGGGAGTGCGGTTCATGCTGCCAATATTCCAACTAAGCTACGTCTCTCTTCTTCCTTCTCCTCCTTTCGATTTCACTTTTCATTTCTACCTCTCAAATGGTAATAATGTATGTGTGCTTATTGGATTAATTAATGAAGTTATAGCTGCTGCACCTCCCACCATTCCATCACAATATGTTTTCAAGCCCGCCACAATGGCCGTCTCTTCTCCTCTCCTCTGTATTATTATCACGTGCCCCTCAATTGCTCTGCTACAATGATTCCACACATACATACATAATGATAACATATAAAATTTTAGCCAACCCTCTACTGCATTACATTACAAAACTTCCCTTGTATTTATAATTCCATTCTTTGTTCTCTCCGAATCTCCACCCAAGTTTTTGCATTGTCCTCTACCTATTCCTTTCATGGTCCCCAACCTTCATTCCATAACTTCACTATATTCCACCACTGCAGGATTTGCTTCTTCATATTTCTAAAAAGTCGGGCACCTTCAGTCTTACTCTCTACACTAATTGATGCTACTTTCATTTTCTCTGCCTGCTTCCTGCACAATACTTGTATACCACTGGACTCCCAATTTTCTTCTTATTCATACGCGTGTAACTCATCTCCAACACCATCCACAACTCTGCTCAGAATTAAGTTAGTGAAGGATGGATATGTTCCTCCAAAACATGCTCTTCTCCACCACTGCATCAAGTAAGCTATATCTTCTTCTATTAGCTCCTGCATATATGTATGTATGTATATATACCTTCTCCTTGCAGTACGTGTGTAAGCCTGAAATCCATGACAGCTGTATCCTGTAGATAAATGGAAATTAATTTTTGATAACTTTAAACCACTTTATATCCTAGCTCTTAACTAATCCCCCGATGAAATTAATGCAGTCTCTTCTTCATTTACTTGACCATATCTATTCTGTCAATGTCTTCTCTAAACAACTCATTACTATCATAGTATGTTATCCCACACCTGCTGCTTACACCAACTTCGAATGTCTTTTTATTTTATTTTTCGGTAAAACTTGGAATTTTTTTGGTCTCAGACAAAACTTGGAATGTTTTTGACAATCTAACTATTGTTGAGGTTCCAAGTTTATCACTCCTAAGCTTCTCATTATACAAACAGTAATCATTTTATTTCAAAAAGGTTAATTAAATTAAATGCAGAAAAGTTGTGCCATATTATGTCTCGCACTGTGCTAAATGAATGTACAATTAGCTTTCATTTTCATATGAATAATTGAGATTGTTGGTTTTTTGGGTGTGAGAAATAGAAAAAAACTTTATTCCTCGAATAGTTCTTTTTTTTACATAAGCGAATGCATCTATTTATAGGCTTTTCTTGATAAGAAAATTCAAATATAAATTTAAAAAACAAAATTCTAAAATTATAAAAATAGCTTAAAACTAAATCTATTCAAATATTAAAGGCATATTTTTAATAGAGATTATGAGTTTCTTTCGTAAGTTTGTCTAAATAGATCTTTACAGTTTCTACGGCCACGCCAAAGACATGCCATAATACTACTATTCTGACATACTCTGCTTTGGCATGTAATTGCAGAACTCAAGCTTGTTCTTCAGATGTCTTGGCAGTGGTTAGAGTCTCCCTGTTTACGGGTGCATGTAAACATAATTTTACCACTTGGATTTGTTGTAATCCTATTATTCCATGTTTTAAGGACATGTTTGAGTCAAACATTTCAAAGACAAGCCAAGGTTGCTGCTAATGGGACAGAAAATTATCTTGTTGGAGCAAAGTTAGGCTACTTTTGCATAGCCAGCTTAATTTGTTCCACTTTTATGCTGGGACTGCATTTGTTAGTGTTAGTGATACTGCTCAACGGTCAGAGGACACCTTGCAAGTCTAGTTTTCTTACCTTTTCATCTGAAGTCTTGCAGATTGGCTCATGGGGAACTGCATTGCTTGCACTCTGCAGAATTCTTAAAAACAAGTTGGTCAAGTTACCTTGGATTCTCAGAGCATGGTGGTTTTGCAGCTTCCTCTTTTCTGCTATCTGCATATCTCTTGATGTCCATTTCAGGATTTCAAAGCATGACCATATTGGAATTAGAGATTACGTGGAGTTTCTTGGTTTGCTCTCCTCCACTTTCTTGATGGGTGTTTCAATCCATGGAAAGAGTGGCCTAATTTTTAGTGAATCTAATGGCATCAGTGAGCCACTTCTTGGAGAGAAGACACAAAAACATTTAGAAGATAAGAGAGAATCTCTATATGGGAAAGCTACCCTTCTCCAGCAGATTTCTTTTTCTTGGATTAACCCATTATTTGCGATGGGCTACAAGAAACCTCTTGATCAGGATGAAATCCCAAATGTCGCTAAAAACGAATCTGCTGGCTTCCTTTCCGACAACTTTGATGAGTGCCTAAACCAAGTAAAGGAAAAGGATAGAAACACAAACCCGTCAATCTACAAGGCCATGTATCTTTTCGCCAGAAAGAAAGCCGCAATTAATGCACTGTTTGCTGTTACAAATGCTGCTACATCATATGTAGGTCCCTACCTTATTGATGACTTCGTAAATTTTCTGACGGAGAAGAAAACCCGGAAGTTGGAGAGTGGGTACATGCTAGCGTTGGCTTTTTTGGCCGCTAAGATAGTAGAGACAACAGCACAAAGGCAATGGATATTTGGTGCCAGGCAGCTAGGCCTTAGACTAAGATCAGCTCTGATATCTCGTTTATACAAGAAAGGCCTAAATTTATCATGTCAATCCCGCCAAAGTCACACTAGCGGTGAGATCATCAATTTGATGAGTGTGGATGTCCAAAGAATCACTGATTTCATCTGGTACCTCAACACTGTATGGATGCTTCCTGTACAAATTTCCTTAGCAATCTATGTTTTAAAAACAAATATTGGTTTGGGTTCAGCAGCGGCATTTGCTGCAACTTTGACAGTGATGGCTTGCAACATACCACTCACCAGAATACTGAAGGCATACCAGTCCAAGATTATGGAGGCAAAGGATAACAGAATGAAATCCACTTCAGAAGTACTTCAAAACATGAAGACTCTAAAACTTCAGGCATGGGATACACAATTTCTCCACAAGCTAGAAAGTTTACGGGAAATTGAGTGCAACTGGATATGGAAGTCTCTAAGACTTTCAGCAATTTCAGCTTTTATTTTCTGGGGATCACCTACATTCATCTCAGTGGTAACATTTGGAGCTTGTATCCTAATGGGCATTCCACTAACAGCTGGAAGAGTACTATCAGCATTAGCCACCTTCCGGATGCTGCAGGATCCAATTTTCAGCTTACCTGATCTTCTCTCTGTCATCGCACAAGCCAAAGTTTCATCCGATAGAATTGCATCATTCCTTCAGGAAGGTGAAGTGCAGCATGATGCTATTGCTTATATCCAGCAAAGTGAAACTGAGTTTGACGTAGAGGTAAATGGTGGAAAGTTTAGCTGGGACCCTGAGTCAAGCTCTCCAACCCTTGATGGCATACAACTGCAAGTGAAGAGGGGGATGAAGGTGGCAATTTGTGGAACCGTTGGATCCGGGAAGTCTAGCCTTCTTTCTTGCGTTCTTGGAGAAATACAAAAATTGTCAGGAATTGTCAAAATCAGTGGCTTAAAGGCTTATGTCCCTCAGTCTCCATGGATTTTAACTGGAAATATCAAGGAAAACATTCTATTTGGGAGTCCATATAACAGTGCCAAATATTACAGAACAGTTAAAGCTTGTGCTTTGACAAAAGACTTTGAACTCTTTCCCTGTGGTGACCTTACAGAGATTGGAGAAAGAGGAATAAACATGAGCGGTGGACAGAAGCAACGAATACAGATTGCTCGTGCGGTATACCAAGATGCTGATATATATCTCTTTGATGACCCCTTCAGTGCTGTAGATGCTCACACAGGCACACAACTTTTTCAGGTTCTGGATAAACCGCGAGTCTATTGTCAATTAGTAACTTCAATATTTCTGGAAATGAAAGTAACATAATGTAACTTTTGCAGGAATGTTTGATGGGCCTTCTCAAGGAAAAGACAATACTTTATGTCACACACCAAGTAGAGTTCCTTCCTGCTGCAGACCTCATTCTGGTGAGGGAGACGGTGCACAAATTCTTTAACATGTTTCAGAAGTTAAAAAAAAAACATTCTTATGAACGACAACGAGCACAAGCATAATATAAATGATGTACATCTGAACAGGTGATGCAAAATGGAAGAATAGCTCAAGCAGGAACGTTTGATGAACTTCTAAAACAAAATATAGGATTTGAGGTTCTAGTTGGAGCTCACAGCCAGGCTCTGGAGTCTGTCCTTGCAGTTGATAATTCAAGGGGCACAAATACTGAAGACCTTGTGGCTGATAATGAATCCAATTCAAACATTGACTTATTACAGACACAGCGTGACTCAAGCCAGGATCTGTTTCCTGAAATAACGGAGAAGGTAGGAAAACTGGTCCAGGATGAAGAAAGAGAAAAAGGAAGCATCGGAAAAGAAGTTTACTGGTCTTATCTGACGATTGTGAAGGGAGGAGCACTGGTTCCACTCATTGTTTTAGCACAATCATCATTCCAAATATTACAGATAGCTAGCAACTACTGGATGGCTTGGGCATCTCCTCCGACGAGTGAAAGTGAGGCAGTGATAGGGATGCATGTAATATTACTTGTTTATTCGTTGCTCGCAGCTGGTAGCTCTCTTTGTGTGCTCGCAAGAGCTATACTAGTGGCCATAACAGGGCTTTCTTCGGCACAAAAGCTCTTCACTAACATGCTGCGTAGCGTACTCCAGGCTCCAATGTCATTTTTTGATTCAACTCCAACTGGAAGAATCCTGAATCGGGTTAGTATGATCTGCTCAATTTCAAGAAACAAACCAGGATTTTAATAGTCTCTATATACTATATATAAAAACAGAGAGCATTAAGACAATATTCCTTAAAATCCTCTTAGGTTAACATGTGTAAAGTTTTATGGCTTCTTAATATTTATAATATTAAATGAATACATATTAATTAATAATTATATTCATAGTTCAATAAATTTGGTATTACATATATATTAATGATTTTGTTATTTATTAAAATATTAATTAATAATTTCATTAAAATTTCATTGAATTTGATATTATATATATTAATGATTTTGTTATTTATTAAAATAAAAATAATGTATAAAAATTATATTTAGGTATTTAGGTGTGTGTTGATTTATAAATGTTTTATTATCATTTGAATTTTACTTTTCTATTCCAAATTATTTATGGAATTATATTCTATAGTGAAAATTATGTCAATATTATATGAGATCTCATATTTTGTACAACTTATGATATATTAGTGGTTGTTTGGTAAAAATTACACCAAAAATACTAATTAAATAATTATTAATTTTAATACAATAATTCATTTTAAAATTAGTACTAATAAAAATATGCATCGTAGTCTATTTAATACTAAATATTCAATAAGTGATAATTAGGCTATTAGTTATTTTTTTTCAATTGCTATATTATTATTTAACTATTATATATCAGTCACACACTTTTATACTACATCAATTTAACATAAATTCAATCAAAATCTAAAAATTATTCAAATAATTGTCATATTTCCATAAAAATAATTTTTGCAATTATATACGTTATTGTAATTTTAATATTTTTATAATATTTAACATGATGTGCTATTTTTCTAATGTTATCAAGAGTTTTATTTTTAATTACCATGTGTAGAGTTGTCAACATACTTCAATAGTCATGTCTTACATTATTAGTAAATACATTGTTTTGGTCAAAATATAACTTCAACTTATTACTATTGACTAAAAATATATTATTCTTCAATTACTATAGTACATGCATCTTAAAAACTAACATTTGAACTTATTCATGCATACATCTTAGGGTGAAAAGGTTGCGAAAGAATTGCATGCATACACAATATATTCTCTTTATAAATAACTTCTCATCAACAAAAAAAATGCATTACATGCATAAGTTTTATATTATAAACTTGTCTTGAAAATATATTAGACCCACACATTCTCTATACATTCATTTCTCTGTTTCCATTTATTGTTATGCAAAAAAGAACGCAAAATTTAAGTAAATTGATAAATATTTGGTCATAAATTAGCATAAAGAATACACTACATTAAATAAATTGTTTGTCTATAGAAACAACTTTTTAATTTACATTCTAACAAGAAAATTCATCTATAGTATTTTTAATAAAATCTTACAATTTTTCCATATTAACTTGCTTACAGCTGTTGTAAAATTTATAAACTTATTGATGTGTGGTAATTCAATTACTTACAAATATATATTACCGCCGCGCATTGCGCGGAGAATCAAGCTAGTTTCATATATACAACTAGAATCTTTTTATTAAAAAAAAATGTCAAGCGTGATTATGCTTTCCCATTCTTAAAAAAGTTCTAAAATTTAACTACAACAAAGCTAGAATACTGATTCCAAATTTTTCACTTTCTAATAAGATTGCAAACATGCCATCATAACAGTCCGATAAGCAATTATCAATTTTGCAGGCATCAATGGACCAAAGTGTTCTAGATTTGGAAATGGCACACAGATTAGGTTGGTGTGCTTTCTCAGTAATACAGATCACAGGGACCATTGCAGTGATGTCCCAAGTTGCATGGCAAGTATTTGTAATCTTCATTCCAGTAACTGCAGTCTGCATATGGTACCAAGTAAGCATTTTTATTTGTGGTCCAGTTTCTAATGCAATTTCAATTTAGAGGCAAAACAAGGGCAAGATAATCTACGAATTATGAGAAAGAAATGAGATCAATTAGAAAGGAAGAATTTGTACTTATGGCTTGTACATTCGCTGTGTTGTTTTGAAATTTAACTTACTAACTCATGGTGACTTCAGCGATATTACATACCAACAGCTAGAGAACTAGCACGCTTAGCTGGGATACAAGGATCACCAATCCTCCATCACTTTGGAGAATCACTAGCAGGAGCAGCAGTTATTCGCGCATTTGATCAGGAAAAACGTTTCGCGAACACAAACCTGGAACTTGTAGACGATTACTCAAGGCCATGGTTTCATAATGTAGCAGCAATGGAATGGCTTTGTTTTAGACTCAACTTACTGTCCAATTTTGTGTTTGCTTTCTCTTTGGTTTTTCTGGTGTCCCTTCCTGAAGGAGTAATCAGTCCCAGTAAGTTCAATGCATACATTAAGAAATTGTACAACTTAATTTAAAACCACAAGAAGAGAAAAAAGGTTTTCTTAAGTGAAAACTAATGAATAAATATAACGATTTCACTTATTGCACATGGATTACTAAAAAAGAAATAAGAGATCATAACATGGATCTTTTCTTTTTTACTTGTTAACAGGTATCGCAGGGCTTGCTGTGACGTACGGAATAAATTTGAATGTCCTGCAAGCTTCAGTCATATGGAACATTTGCAATGCAGAGAACAAAATGATATCAGTAGAAAGAATACTTCAATACACAAGAATCAAAAGTGAAGCACCCCTTGTAGTTGAAGACCACAGACCTCCAATCAACTGGCCGCAAGTTGGAAGAATTTGCTTTAACAATCTTAAGGTAAGCCCACAGAAAGGTATAACATAACATATGTTGCTGGGTCTCAGAATGAAAAGTAATCCTATACTGTGTGTTCCAGATTCGTTATGCAGATCATATGCCATCAGTCCTGAAAAACATTAACTGCACATTCCCGGGAAAGAAAAAAGTAGGAGTAGTAGGCAGGACAGGGAGTGGGAAATCAACCCTCATACAGGCTCTTTTCCGAATTGTAGAACCATGGGAGGGGAGCATTATAATTGATGACATTGACATTACCAAGATAGGCCTTCATGACTTGAGATCAAGGCTCAGCGTCATACCACAGGACCCTGCGATGTTTGAGGTAACAGTGAGAGGAAACCTCGATCTACTGGGGAACTACTCTGATTGTGAAGTATGGGAGGTAATTGTTTTATTCTTACTATAAATGTGAGGATGTAGATAAAATATGGGGCATGCATGGTCAGAAACTGATGGAAAAAAGTCTTAATATTTCAGGCTCTCGATAAATGTCAACTTGGTGAGTTGGTGCGTGCAAAAGAAGAAAAGTTGGAGCTCGCAGGTATAATATTTGTTTATGTGATGTGGCTATTATATTTGTGTTTGAAAGAACTGATGTTGGGAGGTTGGAACAGTGGTGGAAAATGGTGAAAATTGGAGCGTGGGACAGAGGCAATTATTCTGTCTAGGAAGAGCACTGCTGAAGAAAAGTAGCATCCTTGTGCTGGATGAAGCAACGGCTTCTGTAGATTCAGCAACAGATGGGGTCATACAGAAAATCATTGGTGAGGAGTTCAAAGATCGGACAGTTGTGACAATAGCGCACAGAATCCACACAGTTATAGACAGTGACCTGGTTCTGGTCCTCAGTGATGGTAACTCAAACAAATGCATATAAATAAACAATACGAGTGGTCGAGTGTAACAGTTTGTGTTTGTGCAGGAAGAATTGCAGAATATGACACGCCAACAAAGCTATTAGAAAGGGAGGACTCATTCTTCTCCAAACTCATAAAAGAGTATTCCAGCAGATCACAGAGCATCAACAACCTGGCAAATCAGCTCTAGTATCGTATGTAACTTAAAAAAATCAGATGCCATTATAGGGTGATACATACTTTCTGCAGTATAGTAGTAGGAGCTCATTTGGAGAATGTGTTGTAGAATGAAGGATGTGCTTGGAGAAGGCATTCAATTGATAAAACCAAATTTTTCCTCGTAACTTGATGATCTATACATTGCAGAATTGTATAATTTCAAATTATGCTTCAGAGAACAGGAAGAATGTTTCAGATTTGAGAATATAAT
>CANYCX011805544.1:0-13686 GCA_948193385.1 Breynia disticha f. nivosa | reverse complement strand
GATCGTGTTATCAAATAAAATACTCCCAACCCTAGATAATATCATGTAAACTATGGCGATACTAAAGTGCTGATAAGATTAACACATTTGAAGCTCGAGAAAGGAGAAAAAGGAAAGTTGAAGAAGTTGTTTCTTACTTTGTTTTTTCTTCCATTTTACTTTGTACCTATCTGAAATTCATTTTACCTTAAAACGATATCATCCTTGCTAGAACTAATAATATTTCCAAGGAACAAGGGGAAGTTTATGGAAGTATGTCATAGGAAATAATTTATTAACCTTTTTGCCCTAAAATGACTTATTAACACTTACGACCTTTGAAATCCATGGAAACTTTTTTATAGAAAATAAATTAGTGCTGATTATTCTGTAATGGCCTAGTAGTCATTGCAAACTGTATCCTATTTGATGGCACCGGTTCAATCCGTATGAGTAAAGATATTAAAAATGTGCGTATATGGGGATCATATCCATATGCATAGGACATGATCTTTCACACTACTTGGAAAAATCTTTTAGTCAAATGATATGGTATCATGTTAGGATTATATTAAATGCATTAGATTTAAAATAATTAAAATTTATAATTTATTGTGTGAATATAATTTTTTATATGAACTTATCTACTTATTAAATAATATTTTAAATTAGTAGTATAGTATTTTTTAGCTACAAGAAAATGAACAATTAGTGGCCAAAATTATCATTAAAAATGGGACAGATGATTCAGTGATAGAAAGTCGACACACGATGATGAATTTAGCGATGAGCACAGTAAACATTGTTGCCACATTTGGCGGGAAGTTGGGAAAAATTAGCAACAAAAGACATCGACGACAGAGCATCAATGGGTTTTAGCAATAGAAGGCAACAACAAGATGTTTCACAATTACCATCAAGAGCGTAAATCAACCGGTGTGAGGTTGTTCTAGCTTAACCAGAGATCTTGAGTTCGAGTCCTGGGTATACAGCTGCATTAAAACTTGGTTAGGAGAGCTTTGCCGCCCTTGTGGTCATACCCGGCTCGAACGAGGATTAGTCTGAGGTACCCAGGATACCTTGTGGTTCAGACAAAAAAAAATGTTTCACAATTATTTGGTGGGAAATTGAGGCTACACATATAAGTAAGGCATTGTTTGGTACGGGGGAAGTAAAGGAGGGGAAGTTACTTCCCAAGTAACTTAATTATCTATTTGTGTTTGATAGCATTTTCTCATCAACTTCTCTAGATAGAAAGGAAGTTACTTCCCTTAAATAGGAGAAGTTAAAACCCAAGCTTACCTTGGGAAACTTTCTTTCTCAGGGAAAAAAGACCACTAAATCCTCTTTTATAAACTGTTTTTTTTTTATTTTTTAAAGGATATAATAATCTTTGGTTAATTAAAAATTTATATTATAGTTATAGTTAAGATGTTTAATTATATATTTTTAATTTAAATTAAATAATAATTTTATATTTTTAATTTAAATTAAATAATAATTTTAAATTTTATAAATTAAAAAATATATTAATTTAAAAATTTGATATAATAAATAGAAATAATTTTAAAAACAATTTTCTAAAAATAATATTATTTTTAAATAATTTTTTATATATTAGATTATTTTTTTTTGAAATTATATATATTTAATTAATTATAATATTATTATTTTGGCAAGGGTATTATGGGTATGCAATAAAAATTATTATACACTTCCTAGGAAGTGTATTTTCATACCAAACACATCAAAATCTTACTTTTTCAGTAATTTACTTTTCAAGTAACTTACTTAGTAATTTATTTTCCAGGAATTTTCTTACTCGTTACCAAACAAGGCCTAAGTATATATTGCAATGGAGTTTGAAAAAAAAATTACAACTACGAATGGATGATATTTTGTTTATATAATAGGCACTCACAACATATATAGTGGAGTTTATATTTGGTTTTTAGGATGGAAAACTAATTAACTAACTCACAAGTCGATATATATTAGTTATATAAGAGATGTGGGAGTGAATGTTCCAGCTTTTGATTAATAATTATTCTAATTCGGCATATGTTGTTGGGGTTGAGCTTGAGCCTTACATACCTTAACGTACGTTACCCATTTTGGTATTTTGAGGTAGATACAATTCTGGAACTCTCATGGTGCAAAATAAAGTCACTTATTGTTCCCTAGAGTATATTAACTTCAACCTTAATGTATGTTACATTTGACTAACGTGACTTATCTGGACTGCCTATAATTCTGGGCTTCTTCATGAATAACGTATCTTATGTTGGCCATAACGTACGTTAATCTTGTGCAGAATCTCACACTTAATCTGTGGAATCAATCTTTATCATTTTAATAAGTTAACGCATTATCAAAACCAAGTAAAGACTCAAATGTTGATCACTATTGATCCAACAAGAATTTCTAAGGCAGGAACAATAAATTGGGCAAGGGAATTAAGCAGAAAATGGAAAGTTTGAACCCTTAGACAAGTCAAGTAAATTTTGCTATCAAAATAGAAAGAAAACTCAAGGATTATGATTGAAATCAATCAAAATTAATCAAGGAAAAGATTAGAAGGGAACTCCAATGGAGTTAATTCTTACCTTACTTAGACAAGGTTAGAAAAGCCCTTGTAGAGAAAAGTCAAGGACAACACATGCAATCTAACAACAGATAACACAATTCAACAACAATCAACTAAAATAGCTTCAGCCCTAGCTTTATTTTCCTTCGTTTCAATTCCTAGATTACAATTTATATTCCTAGCTTCCAATTTATATTTCCAACTATTTCTCTTAAAAAAGTTCTTGATCCCTTGCTCAAACATCCTAATCTTATTTCCATGTTAATCATATAATTACTGTTCTTTTTTTTTGTCTGAACCACGAGGTATCCTGGGTACCCCAGATTAATCCTATAATTGCCGTTCATATATTCTATTTATAGCGTATAATTAAAAACTTTTCTTTTTGTTCGTTAATTTCTTTATCTGCACATGTCACTCTGTAGTAAATTATCAAACATGTTTCGTATTCTGTATAAACAGTTTACAGCTCGATCTAATATACAATCAGAACACAGATCGTGTTAGTCAACACACCCATGAGCTTGGTCTTTTGTTGATCTAATACGCCCTTTGTTCTGTTCAACACAAAGCCTATAACATTTAAGTACAATGTTAGGTTGCATTTCATGCATACATTTTGTTGTCATTTACATTTGTTTAGCATGCATTACACGTTTTTATTGTTTGAATTATTTGCATTCTCTGTAACATGGTCCAAGTGCCAGTAAATGTTGCTTTGGACCCATGAATTGAGAGTTGGACACTTAGGAAAGCTTGAAGGAAGAATTGAAGGTTGAACTGCTGAGAAACACTTGAAAAGATGAAGGAAGGTTTAGGGTTAGAAGTTAGTCATTAGTTAGAGTTTTTGACGAGAGAGTTTTTGTATAGGGAAGTCGATTCCACCGTCTTCGATTGCAACGTTTGTTATTTTGATTTTTAGGATGTTTGTCGCCATGAGCGGCTAATTTTCCTTTCTAGTTTCGGTAATTGAAGTCTTACTCAGGTTATTTTCATGAGATCCTGAACATATTTCCATTAATATTATTATTGCACTTATTTCTATCCTGTGTTTATTTTGTGTTGTTGATTTGATGTGGCTAGTTGAATTGACAACATAGGATTAATCTGTCAGTTGCGCGTAGTGGTTTCATTGTGCGTTTAACATTAGTGACAAATTAATGATGCGTCATTAATGGAAAGAGATAATCTGACTTGAATGAATTGCAGATGTCTGGATTTATTGGTTTGGACAAGGTCTTTATAATTCTTAATGCAATTGATGAATTGGATCTATTAGGGTGTCCTAGATATTATTCATTTAATTAGAGAAGTAATTTATAGGTGTGTCCCAGAATTACTGATTAATTAAGTAAAGATTGATTATTTGACGTTTGTCGATAATTATAACTTGTCTGTGATAATATATTAATTTACCTTTCGTGATCTATGAATGAAATACCAGAAGGATGGATATTTACCGGAGTTAGGCTTTTAGCAGTATTGTTATTTCTCATTTGCGTTCCAATTTTATTTACAGTTTTAATTGCTACTTTTACCAACCATTTATTTCTCTTGATCCTTGTTTTGCAATCTTGACGATTGAACAGAATTGAACCAATCCCTATGAATTCGACCCTTCTTGCCATTGTCTACAGATTTTGGGGAACATGAATTTTTTTGGTGGGTTCGACGCCCATCATACAACTTGTGTGAATTTGCTGTAACATAAAATACACTCAAAATCAACCTATTTTCAATCCTGCAAATCAATAACACAACACTCTCACACATGTTTTTTTTGGTCTGAACCACGAGGTATCCAGGGCACCCTAGACTAATTCTCGTTCGAGCCAGGCAGGACCACAAGGGCGATAAAGCTCTCTCAACCGAGTTTTAACACAGCTACGTACCCAGGACTCGAACTCGAGATTTCTGGTTAAGCTAGAACACTCTCACACATGTATAACATCATATCTCTTTCAAAATGCACCTCAACCTGTACTATCATCCAAAATCAACACACACACGCACACGCGTGCGCGCACACATATATATATATATATATACATACATACATACACACATATATACACACATATATATACACACACACACATACACACACACACACACACACACACACACACATATATATATATGTATATATATACATATACATACATATACATACACATATACATATACATATATATATACATATACATATACATATATCAATCTGTCATCATCCAACAACAACAAACATCTCAACTTATCCTAACAACAATCATAACATCAAATATCATATAAACATATAAGTCATATCCAAATATACACGCAATTATGCAAATATTAAAATGTATCAACTCCTAACTAGTATCTAAGTGAAGAGAGAGAATATCAGGAGTAGCAGCAACCCACCTATAAAGATCTCGAAACCTAGGTTGACTATCTACTTGGTCCTGAAAACAAAATATAAAAACACAAATTTTATGAAATGCGAGCTTAGTGAGTAGTCATATAAATCATAAACATAATAACACCTGTACAAATTCGTAATAACACATCATGCAACATTTTTTGTATTCTTATTATCATATTAATTAAAAACATGATCATAATAGAATATGAAGTCATTCATGTAAAATATACATCATGCATCAAATTATACTTCCGTCGCCAATAATATACTCCTGTTGCCAAATGATCGATCATATAAAATAATCACCAACAAATCCAATAACACCCTCCACCAATCATATAAACTCCAATCAAATCACAACTCTAATAACATACACACACACACACACAGAGATATATATATATATATGTAACGCCCCAAAAATTCGTCCATTTTAAATAGAATGATGATTATGAATATGAATGGAATGTATGTATTATGAAAAGGATGTGCATGATTTGTGTCTAATTTTGGTGATGAAGTAAGAATGTGATGAAGGTTTGTTTTGATAAAGCTTGTTGGTAAGAAAGTGTATGAGTTGAAGGATGAATGATATGTAATGTGTTATGGTTATAAGTGTGAACATTGGAAGGTTGAACAATGTATGAGTGGATGTTTAATTTGATTGATTTGAATTTGGTTAAACATGTAAATTCAATACTAATTGATGTTAATTAAGTTGATATAATGTTTAATTTAATTTATAAGCATGTATGTATAAGTATATAAGTGTCGGGAGATCGAGAGAAGTCGAAAATGTTGAAAAAGGATGTCTGGAGGGAATTAACGTATGTTAATGGGTACATTAACATACGTTAATTACGATTAACGTATGCTACTCCTTGAGTTAGCATACGTTATTCATACTGGGATTTCAAAAAATCTGCATTTTGTTGGCATACGTTAATTTCAAAATAAACATACGTTAATGGGGTCTGGACATATCATTAAAAGCCCGAAAACATTCCAAAACTGTGCCATAACTCACCCCAACCATCAAAACACTCTCTCAACTCCCCAAACTCATTCCTAAGCCTTCCCAAACATCAAACCTACCAACAAACACTAAGATTTCAACGAGATAACAGCGAATCGAGCCCCAAATCCATCCTTCCTCTTGCTAGGTCTTAAGGTGACGGGAAAGAAGGAAACAATATTCGAAACCCGACTCGGGAATCGGGCGACGGATCGGACCTCAGATCCCGAGGTAAGTGCTCTTGCCACTTACTTTAATGCAATTTACTCGTGAATGATTGTCCAATGTATGTATGATTAATTCTTGATGTAAATTGGCATGAGATTGTGTTGGGAAGAATGTAATTGTGTAAGTTATGTGTAAAGGTTGCTTACTAATGGAATGAGATGTTTGCTATGAGTGTTATTGGTTTATGTGGAATGTGTTATGAGTCCATGAAGTGTGTAATAGAAATGTGTGAGCATCTTGATGGGGGCTCGAGAAACTTATGAGCATAAAATGTTCAATGGATGCTTACTAATGAGAATGATTTTATATTTATGTTTATTCATTTTGGTGAATGCCACGTGTTATGTGTTTATGATCCTTATGATGGATAGATGGTGCATGTTTGATAACCATATTGCTAAGAATGGTAAAATGGTGTTAAGGTTTCTTGAAAGAAACATTATGGCAAGTTGTGAATGGAACCTTGAATGTTAAAATTACATTGTGGCATGGAATAATGGCATAGCACGAGCATTGTTGTATGTTCATGTTTTGCACAAAACAAATGGAACTTCAGTTCACAATGGAACTTCGGTTCACAAATGGAACTTCGGTTCACAAATGGAACTTTGGTTCACAATGGAACTTCGGCTCACAATTGGAGCTTCGGCTCACAAATGAGGAAGAGAGTGGACTCTCCTTTACAATAGGACTCCGAAGCATCATATGTGGAGTGCATTAACATATTCATAATGCATTCACTTAGTGTTTATCATTGATGTTATGTGAGAGGATTTGGAAGGTTGAAAGACTTAAATGAATTTTATGTGTTAATTGGATTGTATGAGATAATTGCATATTTGAATATGATTATGGATGGAATAGATTGAAAATGTGGATTGATGTTTGTGTGAGAACCATAAGAATGTCAAGGCATGCCTAAGTATATGTCTATTGTTAAAATGAATGAGTTAATGAATGAACATAAATGATGACGTATGTATTTATATGGAATACTAAATTGTATGATGGAATGAGAGTTGAGGATGACTTGTATTAAAGCATGTGTTATGAAATGCTCGATGGGTATGTTGATTTTATGCAAAAGGTTAATTGATATGATTTTGTTAAATGCCATGGATTATGCTATGGTAGAATTGCTAAGTAAATGTGGATGGTTTTCCCTTGAGATTGTTTGTGTTGTGCTTAAGGATGAGATGTATCTATGGTACCTTGGAATGCTTGTGTGGATGGATATGTTGTTGTTGGGATGTTGATTCAATGTGTTATAGATGTGTTTAATGATTAGGAATGATGATTTAGTTGTATAATGGAAACATATGGATGCTCTATGAGTTGAATGATATGCTTAAGGTGAATGGATGAGTGTATGTATGCAAACACTTAGGAAAAATTCGGGCAGAAAACTCTGTAGGAAATAACGTATGTTTATTCTGAAAATAAACATACGTTATTCACTCTTGGCATACGTTATTTAGGGCATAACATACGTTATTCACTCTTTGCATACGTTATTTTGGGGCATGGCATACGTTATTCATCCTGGACAAACCCCAGAATAATGTATGTTAAGGGGCCACAGTTGACATACGTTAATTTGACACAGAAATCTTAAATTTGACCGAATAACATCCTAAGGCATATCCAAACTATCTTAATGATTCTAGAGGGTTCCATAACATATTAAACACAGTATGAACTTGTATAAAACATGGTTACATTATCTTGTGTGAAAGTCTAAGAGTAGACTAAATGATTGTTGTGACATGGCTTTAGGGCGCTATTAGGGAGGATAGGCCGAAATGACCAAAGACTCCCCTGCACCCCAGCATGTACTGACACTGAGGGACAGCCTTACTGGGTATTTAAAAATACTCACCTGTGTTTTGCTGGATTTTGTGCAGATCGACAGTAGCGGTGCTGGGACTGACTTTTGGGCGGAGCTTGCACGTGTGATACCTGGCGGATAGGATGGGCTCCTAGAGATTTTTGGGATCTTCATATTTTTGTATTTTGTACAGCCATACATATATCAGTATAGGCTTTTACTGACATTTGCATTGTTTTAAACGGCAAACCATGACTTCCGCATTTGTGATACCTTTATTTTGTATTAGGTTGGTTTAAAGAAAATGCATGTATGCCACTCTTGATTTCATGTATATATATATATATATATATATATATGTTTACTTGACTTGCATTGTGCAATGTTGGTTTTAAAAGAAAAAAAAATGAGTGCGAAAATCGTATTTATTGGAAAATGAACTTTTCAAAAATGGGGTTCACAATATATATATATATATATATATATATATATATCATGCAATCGTATAAATTTGATCATGCACCTGTTCGCAAATCATATCATGTACCTGTTCTCAGTTCGATCATACATATATATACATATTTCCATTTTACGTATTCATACGCACACATATCTATTTTTTGTATTTTACCATTTAATTCGCAATTCATTACTAACACATAACCGTATTTAAAAGTGAATTAGATTACTCACCTGTTAACTGAAATACTCAGAACGGTTCGAGCTCTAATCCTGTCCTGCTTGTCTAGCATGTCGTCTTATATAATCATATACAAAATTTTCTATAAAATCTAATATAAATAACATATCGATATGCATGTTCCTATTCCAATCCTATCAATTCCCTATTTTCGTCAATTATCAATAATTTCTAACTTTAATTTAAATAAATTTTATATAACTTCATAAATTCTTACTGTTAACCCCGTAGATTTTTGTACCGATTATAAAAATCTATTTCCAGGCTCGATCTTATACTTATATCTCTGTCGAAAACCTCTTTATTCCTCTTCTTAATCTCCTCTTCTCTCCTCTCTCAATCTCTCAATTTTTTCTCTCTCTCAATCTCTGCTTCAACCTTAATTTTTCTAGTACCTTTTTCCTTATCTCCGTCCTTTTATTTCCCACATTTGCCAACTCCAGCAACAAGTTCCAATCAATTCTGAAAATGTGCCACAAATCTTTTACTACACATTGTCAACCTATACTACTCAGTATGGCTATCCACCAAGCGTTTAATAGTGACAACATGTAGTATACTACATGTTGTAGTGGCCACAACATGTAGTCTGTACTTTCAATTTTTCTGCAAAAATTCTTCTTTTATGTATATATACTATCAACTATCAATCAACTCACAGTTAACCTCTCATTTTCTTTGCTTTATCTAATCGATTCTTAATTTTATTAATCATTTTATTAATTATAGGGTTTTAAGATGAGAATGTTATACTTGCAATGCTCTCTAGTCCCTAACCCTAATTTTTAGAATCGTAGCCTACATTTCAGCTCTAAGTTTACAATTTATATTTTTAGACCTAAATCTACATTTTTTGCAGTCGTTCTCTAAAAATACATTTGATCCTTGGCCTCAATTGTTGTTTTCTTAGTTTTTGGCTCTCCTTTTAATTTTCTACCATTTGTCTTTTTATTTCCCCAGTAATTGTTTTTTGTTTTATTTCTTTTATTATCATTCAAAGCAATTTAATTACAAATTCCTTTGCCATTTACTTTATGTTTGTTATTATTACTATTGGTGATTTACTATGTCATCATTGAGTCAAAAACCTTTGAAATGATATAATCGTCCCCTTTGTTATTTTAGTACAATCGTTTAATTTAGAAGTCTGAATCACAAGCACGATTGTAATTCTAAGATTATTTCATTTTTTCTTCGGTTTAAAAACACTTAAATTTCTTAGTACGCTTGGGCACCACTCCACATCCATTGGACATTGGTTTTTCCCGTTTGATGAAAAATCAAAAAAGGGATAAATATTTAGTAAATATAATAGAATATTGAAGTTTCAAACACAATTCGACGCCCACTTTTACATACCATTTTTCTTCTCTCGGGATGGTTTTGCGGTGTGCTTTTGATATGCAAGACCATTTTTTGTTACACTTCAAAAATGATAATGTTTGAGTTGGTTTGGCATTTCATGGAATTTACCAATGTAAACTCCTAAAGGGTTTCTGTATGAGCTTTTGGCTTGGGAAATTTTAAAAGACAACTACTCATTTAATTTTATTGGACTTGATGTGTACTCGACACTGTTACCTTAATTAACTATACATTTTTACCCACCATGAAGATCACCCAAAATTTGATTTAAGATAATGCCAAACTCTGATAAATTTTGTGAGATAGAAACTATGTCTTCCTCTGTGAAACCGAAAAGTGGGGATACAAGTCTAAAAAATGTTCAATTTGACAGGACATTGTAAGCAATTCTTGCATAGAATTAATATAAAGGTTATCAGAATAACCAAGTTGCTTGCCTTGATGTTGAAAGAGCAAAAACTGTGTCGTCGCTTACATATCAAACAAATATAAAAAAGTACTTAGTGAAAACTATCCTAAACATAGAACTAATTAAGCAGAACTATCTTTCGTTCTCATCTCAAACCCATCACCGCCAACTTCCTTCTCTTGAGAACAAAACTTTTTCCAATAAGGATGGTTCTACAAAACTTGAGTCATTTCTTCAATGGGAGCTCCTTTGGTTTCAGGCAAGAACTTGTAGATGAAAATGCTCATTAGAACCACACAACATGCGAAGAAAATAAAGAGACCAAATCTAAAGTGACAAAGCATCCATGTGAAGATTTGAGCAATGATGAAAGTGCAGATCATGTTCAATGAGACATTGATGGCTTGAGCTGCTGAACGGACTTCTAATGGGAATATTTCACTTGATACGAGCCAACCAAGAGGACCCCATGACGATGCAAACCCTGATACGTATACACATATTGCTGTTACTACCGCTGCTGCAAATCCTTTTTCTAGAACTCCTGGAACTCCATTCCATCCAAACTTGATGGCTATCGCAATTGTTATGAATATCTGCCAAATATGAAGACAAAACATGGAAGTTAGGAACCCTCAACAAGATTACTTCAATAGATAAGAAGTATAACATTCATACCTGGCAAATAAACATCTGAGAACCACCTTCAAGGAAAAGCTTTCTCCTTCCAAACTTATCAACAGTTGAAATTGCAACCAACGTTGCAAGACAGTTGACAATGCCAGTGATAAGAGCAGACATGAGTGAAACAGCGACACCAAAACCAATAGTCTTAAACAAAACCGGAGCATAAAATACGATCAAATTCATACCAGTGAATTGTTGGCAAAATGGAATCATGAATGCAAATGTGAGTTAAGGTCTGTACTTCCTCTTGAAGATGTTAATCCATGGATGTTTCACCATTTTCACCGCATTGCTAGCCGCAATTAGATCATTAAACTCCTCATCACGTTCTCAATTCCGCGCAGGTTGATGAGTTGTTATTTTGCTTCCTCGTCGTGGCCGCGTTCAATCAAAGAGTTTTGTGTTTCAGGAAGGAACACAAGAACCGACAATGACAAGAAGAGCAGGTAGAATAGCCAGCCCTAGACTCAGCCTCCATGCCATGTTTCCTTTAATGGTTTGTGCGAACACATAGTTGAGAAGATTGGCTACAAGAAAGCGCCACGGTACTTGTATGGAGCTACTTCCGAGAGATAGATTGGTAGAGACTGCAGTTTCATTAAAGTACCAAACACAACAGATCTTACAAAAATATGAAATTCTTTTAAGTTAATTTTTCCACTGTTAAGGATGGTCATTTCCTGAATTTTCTCATCTTTTAATATCAAAAAATTATTCACCTGATTGGCAGATCCAATTCCAAACCCAAGAGAGATACGACCAACAATAAGCATCCGAATTCTCTGAGCAGCGAAATTGAAAATAGAGCCAACAGCAAAAAGAATGCCACCCAATAACATCGAAATCTTCCGTCCAAGCACTTGAGTTATAACTGAAGCAAATATAGATGAAACTAGAGCAGCCAAATATAGAGACGATGTGAACAACGTTAATATCTGACTATCAAATTTGCAGTACTGGTTATCTGATGCTTTTCTTGACGTTTCTTTCTCGTATACAGTCGGAAAGAATTTCTTCAAGAATATATCCATTGAAGTAACACCGCCTACGAATTTCATGCCACATTTGTCGGAAATTTAAATTTTAGGAAAGGAGTCGGGCTAAGCCACAAGCCAAGGGCAGGTAGACGCCTTTCGATTAGTCCTGAAGAACCGGCAGGTTAGAATCTGTATGACTCCCCCAGCGCCGCTACGGAGGATCGGATCGAGGTAAGACACCTTAACCGCTGAACCCACAGATTCATGCCACATTATTCGTTAGTTATTGATATGAACGTGTTCAGATAGAAAATATTTGTAAAAAAATGTAATATTTATATAATACAAATTTAGGGTTTAACTCAATAAATATGTACCTGAAATGTCGGGATCATAACAAAAAATAAGACCTCCGACAACAGCAGCTAAACATGTGATAAAAAATTTTCCTGTGAGTTTGCGGGGATATGCCTAGCCACCATTTGCCAGAGCAATACCTCCTCTGGCCGTTGCTTGTTTTTTTCTTTAGCTCTCTTTTTGGATAATAAAAATGGAAAAATATTTTCGTGAGTAAATGAATGTTTATATAGGTGATCACTTAGCTATTTTATTTCGAAAAGGAAAAACTCGATCTCATGGCATTATCCATAATCTAAATATCTCAACTGTTAATCAGTTTCGTTGTGAAAAATCCTATAATTTTGGGCGAATTAATGTGTTTTATTTGAGTAGAATTATAGGTTAGTTAGAAGTCTTTTTTCTATAAGAGTGGTGAATATTTTTCAAATTTATTAAGTTGTTAATGTTTGTTAAAATAATGCTGTGAAGATAGGAATGAAATAATCGTAGATCAAGATGAGAAATGTTTAAAATAAAATTGTAATTCATTCAAAAAATATTATAGGTTAGTTGTTTGTTAATCTTGGTATTTTATTTATATTTTTCTGAAGTAAACGATTGGTATTTTATTTAAGTCTCGTTGCCAGATTTGAAAGAATATGCATATATATAACACATATATATAAAACAATTAATTAACTAATAATTAATTAAAGCATAAATAAAATGAACAGAATACGCACACCTGAAATTCCGTTCAACACAGCGGAAGAAGAACTATACCTCGTTGAGGGTACGCTCGTATCTACGGGCGCAGAGCGTTGGGATACGGGCAATGTTTCGCACCCGATCCTACACCGGAAACCGAACCCGAGAGAGAAAACCACCTGTTGGTTTCTTTGAAGGGAAGAGACTTTTCTCTCTCTCCTAACTTTGGTGGAGAATGTGGAGTAATAAGAAATGAGGGAGGAATGGTTTATTTATAGAAGTTGAGGTACCATTTGGTGAAATGGTACCTTTCAACTCATAATTACATTTTGGTCCCTAAACCAAAATTCTTTCTAATTTAATCCTTCAACCAAATAAATTATAATTAAGTCCCTTAACTTAATTATATTTATTCGGCAACCCAAACGTCATGGGCGGAATAAATTATCCTTTCATCTCC
>CANYCX011805500.1:0-11519 GCA_948193385.1 Breynia disticha f. nivosa | reverse complement strand
TAGGAGTTGGTTGATGTTTTAGGAATGAAATTAAGTGATTGAATGAGGGATTTATGGATGGTTTGATTGTTTAGGAGGAGCTAAATGATCTTAGGCCGAGAAATCGAGTCAGTGAGCTATCGGTGGAAGCGGTACTTAGTTGCACGTATTTCGAGGTAAGTGGTTTCCACTTATGACCTTTATACTCACGAGTATCTAGTAGTTTTGTAAGTGATTTCCCTAGTTAAGTATCATTTTACTTAAAGGAAAAAGAGATAAAGAACATAAAGCTTAAAAGCTTTAAAAGAGAACTAAAATACTCATATATATATATATATATATATATATATATATATATATATATATATATATATATTATGTTTGTGTGAAACATAATTAGCATGATGTGATTTCTAGCTTGTGTTGATATGAGAATTGATTGAGATTGTGTTAGTATGCTCTATTTGATTATATGCCTGATTGACATATTGTTGACTTATGGTTGACATGTTAGCATGTTACTTGCTTTGGCATGTATATATTCAGCATAAGACTTGCTTGATTTGAGCATACATTTGAGATTATCTTGTAGCATGTTGAGTGCATATAATCATTCATTGTGTTGCATGTTTTCTGTGACAATGAGCTACAGAGATACAGAGTGAGACGCGCACTGTTAGTTGAGAGATTTCTGACATGTCGGTTGAGAGATTCCTGACAATTTCGTGATTTATTCACGATGCCGAGTGAGACACTCGATGCCACGTGAGACTCGTGATGCCGCGTGAGACTCATGATGCCAGTGAGACGCCGATGGATGTAAGCCCCGGGCATTCACATATGTGTGCGTGAGATTAATTGCATACATGAGATTATGGCATTCATATGAGCATTGATTTTGCTATTTATATATGTATGTTGTTGAGTATATGATGAGTTCATATGTATTGGTATATTTGGTACTTGACCATATTGTTTT
Source organism: Breynia disticha f. nivosa (assembly GCA_948193385.1). Lineage (NCBI taxonomy): Eukaryota > Viridiplantae > Streptophyta > Magnoliopsida > Malpighiales > Phyllanthaceae > Breynia > Breynia disticha. The sequence goes on along the minus strand of CANYCX011805500.1, from coordinate 10,561 downwards.
GCAAACAAGTTATTTTATGTGTTTAATGAGTTTGAACACTGTTTGAATGATATATATATGATGCTGGATAGGTTTATACCTTTGCATAACTTGTTTGCTGAGAATTGAGATGAAATTAGATTGTAAAGTGCCAAAACAGTAGCTCAGCAGGACCACGTGATGACCAACATGCCCCGTGTTGCTGGGTCATTCTGGGATTGAGTATGAGCATGCCTTCGTACTCTAAGGTAGCACGATTGTGTTACCTGGGTTTATGTTATATGAACACATCTCGTGTTTGTTTTGGCATGACATGTCAACTGGGATAGCTGTTGAACACGCCCTCCTGTTCATCCAACACGACCTCGTACTGTCCCCCTACACTTCATTTATTCAATATTCTGATTTCCACTTACTGACTATTTGTGAATACTCACTTGTTTGAATGTTGAATTGTGATGCAGATCGAGATTCTTTGGACTGGTGAGTTTTTTATCAGAGGCATATCGAGATTCTTTACGAGGTCCGGCTTTAGTGTTTTATTCAGCTTTTGTTTTGTACAGACTTGTACATATTTGTATATATGGTATTTTTCTTCCGCTGGTTTCTGTGTGTATTTTGTGTAAATGGATTTGGGCCCGAGATCAGTGTGTATCTATGTATATGAGTTTATCTTTTCTATCTTTAATCTTATATTATTTAAATGGGGCGCAGATTTGGGGATATTTGAATTTTAGATTTGAGCTGCACAATCACAGGAAATCGTATATGAATGATGTGATTATAAGAAACGTACTCTGATCATTACATGGCTTATGTATGAATATGAACATCCAAATATAATTACGATCATAGACGATTTGATTTGAATAGATAAAAAAAGGAATACGAACATATGCATAGTAGAGAAAAGAATATGATATTTAGATATAAAGAGAATAAAGATAAGTTCTACACGTAAATAGACAACTAGATTATGGGTAAAATTATAAGATACCGAAATGGATTAATGTTTATATATGATTACTCATTGAGCCTGCAACTCATACAACTGCGATTTTTGTTTTAGGAATAGGTGGAAAATGGACTAATGCGATTTTCCTCCGACAAAACTATCTCTCAATCTCACTTAATATCTCTATCTCTCAATTTCCCGTATCTTTCTCTTTTCCTCTTTGCTTTCTGCCCTTCTCACCTGCTCAACCTCTCCTTTTATAAACCTTCCACAGAATCCTCGTCATGCTTCAATTGAAGCCTCGTCATTCCTTCTTACTTCCGAATCAAACCACCACCTGCTTTAATTTCCGAAGCATCTTCATTTGTTGTCACTTAACAAAGTACACGTGGTAGTTGAAAACTACATGCAGTCAGCCTCCACAATGCGTTTGTCGGCTCCAAGTACTCGTGCTCAACTTCAAACTACACGTGCTCCACTTCCACTACGCGCACTCGGCCTTACCCCGCGTCTAATTGGACCAAAACTACACGTTGTCAACATTATTTACGCGTGGTCGTTGCCACAGCTTGTACTTGATGCCTACAACGTGTTCTTTACTGGATTCCAAGCTTAATTTTTTCATCCTTGCATATTTATATTAACCCTTAATCAACCTTCCATCAACTCACATTCACTCCTTAGTTTTTATCTCATTTAATCGTTTTAGTTATTTCTTCCCCCCTAAACTATTTCGTCCGCAAAATTCCATCGAAATTCTGTAACACCTTAAGCTTTATTATCAACGTTTAGTCTTTCAGTTCTTTTTGTAATATGTTATCATATTTTACCAACATACGTCATGTGGTAAAAATCATTACTTATAAGTATTTTAGTTGTTAATCTTTAAAAACTAAATTCTGACTATTTGAATTAAAGGAGTAAGAACTCTCTAAGTATTTAGTCATCACTTTAAGTATTTTCTTTATATACTTATATGATGACTTTATATAATAGGAAACTCTAAATAGCATGAATTTATAAAAGTCAATAAAACATACCAGGATGATGATCTAATTCCTCTCTAAGGTCGAGATCCTGATACTCCTTTTCCTTTATCGAGCGCAGATGTCGTTCCTCGACCTTTGCCTCTTCTGGCACCACTAATGGACATGGGAGTTCTACCTTGTACTGTAGATTGAGATTGGGAAATTGTTCCTGCTCCTATCATTTCTTGTCTATGTTCTCTCACTAGGCAATCAGCCAGATAATGTCCCAACTGGCCGCAATAATAGCAACCCCCTATCAAGGCTCTGCACTCACCAGAATGTCATCTATGGAAAATTTGATAAACGGATCTAGCATAACCTAAAGGAGACATGGCACTACTCCGTCCTTCTCTCTGATAATGTCTCCCTCCCTCATATGACATCTGGGTTGAAGGCATAGGGGTAGGGGTATGTCCTGTTCTCTTTTCTGGTTTACTAACCTCAGCTACATAACCTCGCTTTTGTTTTTCCCTTCTTATTGATATCCTCTTCATCCTCCTGTAGAAGTTCTTCCACTCTTAATGCAGCATCTCTCAACTTTGTGAAATCCCTGGTTTTGCTCTTAGGAATTTGTTTTCTAATTTCCTTTTTGAGACCATCTTTGAACTTTCTACATTTATCTTTTTCTGTAGGAATAAGTCCCCAGGCATAATGCGATAGCGGCATAAATTTTAGATCATACTAGCTATTGTCATTTTCCCTTGTTTCAAAGATAGAAATTCTTTCCGTTTTGCGTCCATAAATACTTCAAAAATGTACTTCTTACGAAATTCTCTAAGGAAATCTTGCCAGGTCATAACTGGTGGTCTATCTGTTGAATGAGGAACGATTTTCCACCAGTTGTATGCATCCCCTTGAAGTAGCGATACTGCAAACTAAAGTCTATCTGCCGAGGTTACTTGAATCATCTTAAAAACTCAGTCCAATCTCTCTAACCAGTCTTCAGCCATAGTTGGATTGGTGGTTCCTTTAAACTCAATAGCCCCGAACTTCTTAATTTCTTTAAAATTCTTTGCTCTCATTTGGTATATGTTCTCTTGTGGTTCTCTCTGTTGAGGTTGAGGTTGATATGCCTGTTGTTGATATGTCAGTTGGGGTTGATAATAAAATTGAGGAAAGTCAGGGTTATATGGTTCGTTAGCTTCTGAGGGTACATTAGACATTTGATCAGAAGGATACTGATGTGCTAGTTCTACTCTCTCTGGTTGTTGTCTTTGTCTCGACATATCTATATAGAATAAAATTCTTTTGTCAAGAAATTTTCATACAAAACACACAATCACTATCCAGGGATCATATCCCTGCTCTGATACCAAATTAAAACGTCTTGTCCTTATTAACATAATATCCAATAATTAAAGACAATAATACTAAATAAGAATAATATACATACATATCATCATAACATACATTAACTTATTACATATAACATCGTCAAGACATATATAGCATGCAAATACATATCCAAATATATGACAAAAACCCGATCCAGAGAGAAGATACAACTGCACACCTCAGTTCTTTTCTTCTGATTCCTAAAAAAAACTGCAGTTGCATGAGTTCGGGCTCAGTGAGTAATCTCTATATTTATCTTATCTTCTTTATTATATCTTATTCCTTTCACTTTAGCTGAATACGTGTGGACACGTAAATCTTAGCATAAGAACATATATATATATATATATATATATATATATATATATTTGTTTGTATTCTGTATTATCAATGAACTATATTGTACTTTAAATACTATGCTATGCTGATCTATAATATGTTAATAATGTATTATGATTCTGTCTCCTTTTTATTACACTGTTCTAACTAAACTATGCTATTATACTTCCGTCTCCATTAATCTTCCATCTCCATTATTCTTCCGTCTCCAATTACCACCATCACCTATCACCGCCACTAATTACATCACCACCACTATCATGTATCTATGTACTCATGTGCTTCTATGATTCAAGTGATTGTGTTGCAAGTGCTATTATGTGCATATGAGCATATGTGCATGTGATCATTACATGTATTCATATATTAATTCATATGATTATGGAATCATATGCTTAGGATAATTTTCTATGTTCATTTAATCGTATTTATTGAAATACGACTACTTGTACTTTCTGTGAAGTCATGAAAGATCAGACTTCTCTTGACATATTTATCATTCACATATTCATAAATTATTCACAGGGGTATCACCTAAAATTTACACACTATATATAACAATATTAAATAATATAACATTTTAACTGTATTTAAAACGTGAGTCTAGATTACTCACCTGTTAATTCAGAAAATCTAATAAAACCTCCAAAATATCGAGCCCTCCTTTATCATTGTGCCTCATTATTTTCCTCTGACGAAATTATCTGTCGATCTCACTTAATATCTCTATCTCTCAATCTCCCGTATCTTTCTCTTTTTCTCTTTTCTTTATGCCCTTCTCACCTGCTCAACCTCTCGTTTTATAAGCCTTCCATAGAATTCTCGTCATGCTTCAATTGAAGCCTTGTCATTCCTTCTTGCTTCCGAATCAAACCACCACCTGCTTCAATTTTTGAAGCATCTTCATTTGCTGCCACTTAACAAAGTACGCGTGATAGTTGAAAACTACATGCAGTCGGCCATCACAACGCGTTTGTTGGCTCAAAGTACGTGTGCTCAACTTCAAACTATGCGTGCTCCACTTCCACTACGCGCACTCGGCCTTACTCCACTTCTAATTGCACTAAAACTACACGTTGTCAACCTTATTTATGCGTGGTAATTGTCACAACTTGTACTTTATGCATACAACGTGTTCTTTGCTGGATTTCAAGCTTAATTTTTCCATCCTTGCATACTTATGTTAACCCTTAATCAACCTTCCATCAACTCACATTCACTCCTTAGTTTTTATCTCATTTAATCATTTTAGTTATTTCTTAATTTAAGTACTTAAAGATGATAACTAAGTGCTTAAGGAAGAGGATATTACATGAACTACCTTGGTAAGTGTGTAAAAACACTTATTGAGCATTGAAAAATACTCACCTATATTGTGTGAACTGAATGATGTGCAGATCGTAGATAGCTGCTGTACTTAGAGGCTTGCAGTGGACTTGAAGCACAGCGATACTAGACTACGAGGTCTTGGCTCCAATTTTGATGTTTTGGATTTTGTGCTTGTACATATTTGTACATATTATGTATATACATGCTTTTTGGTTTGAGATTGTTTTCAAACTATTCTACAACTTCTGCATAACTTTATTTTGATTGTAAAAATTGGCCCGAGTTTTTATAAGTAATTGCATGTATATTTTTATCATCTTCTTTCGTATGATTTTTGATTTCACTATCATATTATAAGTATAAATTATTAAAAAAAATAAAGGATTACAAAATGGGTCTTACACAACATGTTATCAGATTATACAAGACGTATTTCTCACCCGGAGACAACATTACCGGAGACATATTATGACCCAAGAAAAATTGTTGAAGGACTAGGTTTGTCGTACAAATAAATTAATTCCTACAAAAATAATTGCATGATTTATTGGGGTGCAACCGTAGAAATTGATTCATGTAATACGTGTGGACATCCAAGGTGGAAGCAAGGGAAGACTAAATTAGTTTCATATTCTTGAATGTTCTATTTGTCGATCACAAAGAAGTTGCAAAGATTATTTGGATCGAAGTCCACTGTTGGTCACATGCAATGACATTAAGAGTACATATAGGAAGATGGTGTGATGAGACATCATTCAGATGATGAGGCGTGGAAACATTTCAATCGTGTACATCAAGATTTTATAAAAGAATCTCGAAATGTAATTTTGAGCCTGTGCACAAATGGTTTTAATCCATTTGGAACATCTGGTCAGCAGTACTCATATTGGCCAATGATCATAACACCATATAATCTGCCTCCATTGATGTGTATGCGAGATAAGGTGATGTTTTTAACTGTCCTCATACCAGGCCCAAGGAGCCTAAAGCACTGATTAGATGTCTTCTTGTAACCATTGATAATAGAGTTAATAAGTCTTTGGTGAAATGGGACCATTACACATGATGTTTTGAGAGAACAAAATTTTTTTATGCATGCGATAATGATATGGACTATTTGTGACTTCCTTGCATATTCCATGTTGTTTGGTACGTATTCGTATGACTAATTATTAATTAATTAAAATTTATTTAATTATTTAAACAATGTTTATTTTCATTATAAATTATGATTGATTATTAAACTCATAACATAAAGCACTTTGGGGAAGTACAATTGTCCATATTGTATGAAGTTTATTAATGCATTTTACCTTAAAAATTGTAGAAAAATATGTTGGTTTGATTGAAACAGAAAATTCTTTCCATTGGAACATAGTTTAGGAATAACAAGAATGAATTTTGGAAAAGAAAAGAGTACTAAACATAAACTGCACCACCTATTCGTAATGGCCACAAAGTTTTATAACAAATTGTAAGCATGAGATTGATAAAAATAACTATGGATGATACAGAGGATCACAATACACGAGTCAACATAGACTCAGGATAGAAGAAGAAAAGCATTTTTGGGACCTTCCATATTGGGAGACTTGCGGATTATACATAATTTGAACGTCATGCACATTAAGAAAAATGTTTTTGACAATATCATCCACACAATTGTTGATGTTTTGGAAAAATCAAAAAATAATCTAAAGGCCAGATTAGATATTCACGAGTTGTTTAGAAGACCTAAGTTGGAGCCAGAACAAACTGACACAAAGTAGAGAAAGGCGAGATATACACTAAATTGCGATGGGAAGAAATTGTTTTTTGATTTGATTAGGCTTGTCAAATTTCCTGATGGTTATGCTTCTAATTTGAATTGATGCATAGATTTGCAAAGGCTAAGGATTTTTGGAATGAAAAGTCGACTGCCACGTTTTCATGAAAAGGTTGATGCTTATTGCTTTTCGTGTATTTCTTGAGAATAAACACTGGAAGCCAATTGTAGAGTTGAGTGTATTCTTTAAGGATCTTATATGTTAAAAGTTAAAACAATAAGATGTTTACATGAGAAAATACCAATTATATTATGCAAACTTGAAAGAATATTTCCACCCAATTTATTTAATTTGATGGAGCATTGACCTATTCATTTACCAATAAAAGTAGCTTTGTGCGGTCCTGTCCAATATATTTAGATGTATCCACTTGAGAGGTATATGCATTTTATATATGTGTGTGTGTGTACACACACACACACACACATATATATATTAATATTTTATCTATATATTATATGTATTTTCAGGTTCCTACATAGATTGTAGAACACTCTTAGTAATAAAGTTCGTGTCGAAGTTTCCATATATAGTGCATACATCGTGTAAGAGACATCCATCTTTCGCTCATATTATTTAAATAATTACGAAGCAAGTAATTGAATGACTCATAATAGTGTTGTTAATGACATTAGCAAAGGAGTAGATCCAAACAATTTATCTATCTTCACATATTCTTGATGTAGATTTGGCATAAATGTTCGAATACGTCTAACTATCAATGAGTACCACTTGATACAAACTTGTGTCCTATTGAATTGCAAAGAAGTTGAGCCATTGTTTGAGTACGTTCATATATATTTAAATTATCATATATATTTCAATTATATGATTATATATATTTTAATTAATATGTGCATAATATGAAGTTCTTAAAATTTTGCAGATATTTTTTGACATATATTGTACAACTTGCCCATCCAAACATTAATGAAGAAGAAGGACAAATTGTTTCGGGCACACGATTTTGTCAATGGATACACACCTTCGTAAGAAATAATTTTAATATTGTGCATGTGTCAATAATGTATATGCATATAAATACACACACATAGAGTAAATTAACCACTATTATTTTATTTCTTTCTAATTAACTGCAAGTCAACACCCTAGTAGTACGTACCATCACAAGTGATCACATCATTGCATTAGTATGAAAACTTGCATGGATTATGCACACATATCCTTCATACATGGTTAATGGATATCGATTTCTCACCAAAACACATTCAGCAATAAGAGCGATAGATTGTAGTGTATTTGTGTATTTGGGAAAACTTTTGGAAATTAGGAGGGTTACTATGTCATATTAGATGAAATAATTGAGCTTAATTACGTATCACCAATATTGAAGATTGTTATTATATTCAACTACACATGGTTTGACATGACTCACCATGGAGGAACTCGCATCATCTGTAGATTAAGGTATTGGATGTCAATAAGCATAAATAAATGTTGACTAAAGACTAATACATTTTTGCACACCATGCAACACAAGTATATTTTCTCGAATATCCTAGAGCCAGGCATGTTGATTTCAAATGGATGACCAATATGTAAAAGTTAAGTTACATGTTTAGTTACATGAAGATCATGAAAATTAAAGATCATGAAAATTATAATAGGCAAATCATCATTCACGAAGCCTTGCAACAAGATGTAGAAACTGCTGTCATTATAGATGATCCTAATGATGTTGATATTCTTCAACTTTGACATGACCCAATTAGAACAATTTTTGTTACAGAACATGTCGAAGACAATTTAAATAGTGAAACAACAACTCCAAAAGAAGAATTTGATAATGATGAAAATATCAAAGATGATGAAAACTAAAATTTTTTAAAAATAAAAAAAATAATTTCAAAAAAATAAAAAATAAATAAATCAAATAAATCAAAAGGAGTCCACATGGACGCGATTTGAAAAATTGGCAGCAATTTGAGCCACATGGACATGGTGTTGCATCCACGTGAATGCTAAGCTTGTCATTGATGTGCACATGGACGCTACTATTCATTCCTCTATATAAACACATTTTTCTCTTTTCTTCTCATTTTCACCTCAGATTCTCTTTAAATTTAGTATATTTCTCTGATTTTTGGCAACATATAGCCAAAGTAAGTTTTTCTTACTTAACATTGCTATTATTATTATTATTATTATTATTATTATTATTATTATTATTATTATTATTATTATTATTATTATTATTATTATTATTATTATTATATTTGTTGTGTAATTATTTAATTGTTGTTGTTATGAATTAGATAATTTTTAGTGAATTAGACAATTTTAGTGAATTATAACTTATTTAAGTGCAACTTTTTTTATTATGTAGGAATTTTTAGTAATATTTGATATTTAGGGATTGAATTGTAATTTTACATAAATTTTGATATTTATTAAAATTTTAATATTTACAGACTAAATTATAATTTTACATAACAATAATTAATTTTGTCAGTTAGAGACTTCGAATAAAAATTTAAACTCCTTTAAATTTTTTCTATAATGTCTGGATGTGAAGTAGTTGGTCAGGGTAGACAGGGCACTCGACCCAATGAGGATGGGCTACCCCTGCACCTCTGAGGGGGTCACATCTTAACCCGACACCTTCTTACTTTCTGTCGTTGTTGTCACCATCCTTGCACCTCTTCCCCTTTTTGACTTCACCGTCACACATGCCCCTAATGGCCCATCTTGCCACTCCGCCTTTCGTGCACGGACTTCGACCTACTTGATAATTACTTTGACATCAAGCTCGATGCCACCACTACAAAAAATCGCGCATTTAGAGTCTAAAAATTTGGACTCTAAATGCAAAAATCTGGACTCTAAATTTTTGGATCAAATTTTCGTGTCCGCGGACACCAAAATTTGGAGTCCACGTGGACGCAAAATTTTGGAGTCCATTTGGACACCAAATTTATGGACTCAAAAATTTGGCTTCCACGTGGACACCAGTATAACAAAAAAAAAATTAATTATTTAAAAATTAAAAGAAATATTAGATAAAATATTATAATAAAATATAATATACAATATTCGAAATTTTATAATGTGTGTACAAAATAGAATACATAATATCCGATATTGTTTAATGTTCGTACAAAATATAACAAAATAGATAATACATAAATCATACGAAGGAGGAGGCTGGTGAGACGTGGGACCATCGGAATCAAAGCGTGAACGCGAAAAGTAAATCTCCATCTGTCGCTGCATCTCCTCGAATCGTTGGTTATTCTCTTGTTGGTGGCGCTCTAACATCTCTTTGTATCGTTGTGCATTCTCCTGTTGCTGGCGCTCGCGCCTGGTGAGACGTGGACGCCAAATCAAATGGCGTCCACGTGGACGCTATTTTTTTATTTTTTTAATTTTATTTTTAATTTTTTTAATTTTTTGGTTTTTCACATTCATTTAAAATTCATCTTCATCATCATCTGTTTCATCATCACTGTTCCATCATCACTGTTCCATTCTTCTTCCGGGGTTGTAGTTTCACTGTTTGTTTCCTCTTCGGTTTGGTCTGTGACAATTACCATTCCTGTTGGATCATGTCGAGGTGGAAGTATATCATCATCGTTGGGATCATCTATGATGCGACCAGATCCTATGCCATGTTGGAAGGCTTCATGAATGACTATTTGTCGATTGTTATTGTCGTTGTCTTCATCAGACCAAATACGCGACTTAACCTTACATACTGACATCCAGTCAGAATCAGCACGTCTAACTTTTGGATATTCGAGAAAATATAT
>CANYCX011804946.1:0-19056 GCA_948193385.1 Breynia disticha f. nivosa | reverse complement strand
TTATGTGAACTTCCGATTTTTCGTGATAAAGTCTTATTAAGCTCATATGTGAACCCGAATATGTGAGCTTATGTGAACTTTGAAAACGTTTTTTGAATATGCTGAATCGCCTTCCGTGAACTTCAAGTATGTGAACCGTTGTGAACCTTGATGAACGTTGACAGCAATAACTGGTGAAAAAACAGAAACTGATAGATAAAATTACGATTTACAAAACTGAAACAATGTTTGTGATTTTGAAGAATTAATTCAAACTGTAATCAATAAGGATAAATTGATTAGATTTGAGAATTTGAATTGAGAGAGATTTTAGGAGTGGAGATTTTGAATTGAGAGAGATTTTAGGAGTGGAAATCATGGGCTGATTTTCAGTTAATTAAGGGATGACTATTTTTTAAATATAGTATGATTAGGTTGCCATTTTTACAATTTGCAAAATTAATGGCTATTTCCTCAATATGCAAACCTTAAGTGTAAGGTTTGTTAAATTTTCCCTATCTCTTAAGGTCGTATCAAAATACCAAGCTTCGCAATACATATAATTATTAACACTACTTTCCTAAATTAATAGATAATAATTTTAAATATGTTTTAAATTATTAATAATTTTTTATTTTTATATGTATTATTTATTAGTTAAAAATTATTTTTATTTATAATATCTTTATTTTTTCAATAAAATTTATTTATTTAAATATTTATTATTTAATTAAAATAATCCAAAAAATATAATAAAAATATATAATAATTACTACTTACGAATAATTTTAACTCGAGCTTTTTGAATTGTTTATTAATTTAAAATAGAGGCAGTAAAAATACAATATTACATATCAATCGAGAAATTAAGCAATACATAATGGTGCATGCATATAATATAAATAAGTTTTTTTAACACAAATAAATAAAAGATATTTTCACATAAATATAAAGTTTAAAAAGTAAAATTTATTTTTTACATATTTAGAAGTTAATTGAATTAGTTAATAAGGTTAATAAGTGTATTTTAAAAAATATTGGAATTTTAATTTTAAAAGTGATAAATAAAAAAATTATTAAAATATATACTATAATTAAAAAGGTGATATTGATGCAATAATTCTTAAATAAAAATTGGATCGATTGTATATATACCTTGTTTTTATTTTTTATTTACAAATTAGTTACCATTTAAGTTTTTTTACACTCTTACTTTTTAAATTGCAAATATATCTTAGTTCTAAATAAATAAAGTTGATATACAGTTTACATCAATTTAATATTTAACTTCAAACAATACAAAAAAATATAAGTTAATTTTTAAAAAAATTATAAAAAAATAATAATTTAGTATATATTAAGTTTAAATTTATGATAATAGATATAAATTTATACATAAACATGTTTAAATCCATATATAAAATTTTTATAAAGTTTATATGAAGTTTATATTAATTTTATATCTACAAAAGTCCATTTCGTACAAATTGCATTTGAAAAAAAAAATAAAAACTAATGTTCAGCAAAAACTTTTGAAATTTCTATATTTCTAGATAAAAAATTCATTATTATTTTATATAATTAATCCATGAAAATTTAAATACAAGCCCAACAAATTGAAGATTCAATGTTACATATATGGTTTGAATTTTCCGATACTACCGAATTATACATGAAACGTTCAAAACTATATTTATTGATTTTTTTTTAAAAAAATTGGTTCAAAACTTTTGAATTTCTTAGGGTACTTCCAATGAGACTTTTATTTTCCACTTTATACCAAACTATATTTATAAAGTAAACAAATATAATATTACATCATTTTTATTATTTATGTATTTTTATTAAATTTATTTATTTATTAATTAAATATTCATTCAATTTATTATTTATAATAGTCCTACATTTAAAAATAAAAATATTAATAATATAAATTTAATTAAATAATTAAATAAAAAAATTTAATTTAAATAAGTATTTTCTATTATTTATATTAAATAATAAATAAATTATAAAAAATTATGACTAAAAAATATAATATTAACAAGAATTAATAAAATTTTAATGCGTCATAATTATAAACATGTTAAAAAGATTTATGATTAGTGGTATTCATTAATCAGTTAACCGATCATTTATATACCCCTAAAAAATGACTAGGTAATACTCTTAGAAGACTTATGTGTTTTTGTTACATTTCTTTTAAAAATTTAGGAGGAAGATGTCCATCTTCGAGTCAATAAAAGCTCACAAGAGGTTATTTCTAGATAACAACAGCTAAACTTGTATACCTACCAAACGAACGTCAATGCTAAGAGTAGAAGCTCAAATTTTTCAAGTAGAGATTAACGAGTCGTATCGCTTAACTCAATTTGTCTGCACATGCTCTTAGAAGACTTGTGTAGACTTGTGGAATGAAGTTGCACATGCACTTTAATAGAAGGCAAGACAGAGGAGCAGCATCACATTCTCCATCTTTCCAGTCTCAATCCACTGTTCAAACCACACATTCCAATTTATCTCCGCCATTTTTATTAACTCTATCTTCTCTTTTACACCCTCTCTTTGCCCCAACTTCAAGAAAACTTTCCCAATCTTTCTTACATGCACACTCTTCTATTCCAAAACCCACTAGTTGTTCTCTTTCCTTTCCCATAACCCGATAGAATTCTCTCTCCAAATTTCAGATGTCTTTGTGTTGTGGAGTGGAATGTGTAGTTGTACTAGGATGTTTGCGTTGGGGATGGAAGAGATGTACTTACATAGGATCATATGATAGTGCCCCGTGGACACTAGCTACTCCAGATGAGTTTGAAGCAGTTCCAAGAATCTGCAAAATTATCCTAGCTGTTTATGAAACTGACTTAAACCACCCTCATTACTTGCCTCATGGAGGCTATGGTTTGGACCCCAAGTGGGTTATTAAGCGTGTGACGTATGAACAGACTGATGGGCATGCGCCACCTTATCTAATTTACATGGATCATGAACATAAGGAGATAGTGGTGGCTATTAGAGGGTTGAATTTGGTGAAGGAGAGTGATTATAAGGTGTTGTTGAATAATAGATTGGGAATGCAGATGTTTGATGGAGGATATGTGCATCATGGACTGTTGAAATCTGCCTTGTGGATGTTAATTCAGGAGGGAGAGTGTTTGAAGAAGCTGTGGGAGGAGAGTGGGAGAGAGTATGAGTTGGTTTTTGCAGGTACGACTCCCAGAATTTCCAACACAATTACATCATTTTATAGCCTGTTGTGAATGATATAATATGAATGTTTACAGGGCATTCGTTGGGGTCAGGAGTGGCTGCTTTGTTGACTGTGATTGTGGTAAATCATAGAGACGAAATTGGTGGAATACCTAGAGAGAAAATAAGGTGCTATGCTGTGGCTCCTGCGAGATGTATGTCTCTGAACTTAGCTGTTAAGTATGCCGATGTTATTTACTCCATTGTTCTACAGGTATTGGCTCAATTTGTGTCTTTGTTTTTCCTGTTGGAGTTGCTTGGTTTGGTTGAGATGCTGTAGTATTTGTCTTTGTGTTGGGATTTTGAAGCTTTTTGAACTTGTGAGATTTTACATTTGAGATGTAATTGATTTCAATTCTAAAACAAATTGCAGAAGCGGAAACCAAGTAGATTAACAGTTTAATATTGATGAATGGAATGCATAACTTGTTCTCAATTTTTAGATTTCTGCTTGATTCGGAGTTCAATATTTGCTTCTTGTGACAAGCCTGATAGTAATTGTTCTATTGTGACTTCTGCAGGATGATTTCTTGCCGAGAACGGCCACCCCACTGGAAGATATATTTAAGTCAATTTTCTGGTTGGTTTTCTGCTAGCTGTTTCCATGTTATATGTTTAATCTCTGTTTCTCTTGAACTTTTTGCAGTGAATACTATTATCATTATATCTTATATATACCAGGTGTTGGTGATTTGGACAGTTTGCCGTGTTTTTTGTTTCTGGTTTGCTTGAGGGATACCTTCATACCTGAAGGTAGGAAGCTTAGAGACCCGAGGAGACTGTATGCGCCTGGACGAATTTATCATATTGTAGAAAGAAAATTTTGCAGGTAATGAAAATTTTCATATGCGTTCTTGTGTCAGAATTGTGACTGGGTTGAGGTTGCCATATGAGATTTTGTTTACATTTGAATAATCACATCCTTCCTAAACAGAAGAAAAGTCATTAAAATTTTACCAATTCATTTAAACAGTGAGAAGTAAATTGATCAAACCAGATTCTGAAGACCTGCCCTTAAACACGGTATATGCAGCTGAAGCCTCCTCATACATTCAAAAACTATGACTAAAACTTATTTTTGTGTGTGCAGTTTTAAGCTCCAACTTATAGCTATGTTGCTATTCAATTCAATTCTACCTTGCACAGTATTTTTTCTAAGGTTAATTTGACATGAAAATTGAAAAGTAAATTGATTAAACCTGATTCTGTAGACCTGCACTTAAACCACGATATATGCAACTGAAGCCTCCTCATGCATTCAAAAACTATGACTAGACTTATTTTTGTGCGTACAGTTAGTTGTAAGCTACAATTTATAGCTCCCTTGCCATTCGGTTTGATTGTACCTTGCACAGTATTTTTTTTCTAAGGTTAATTTGACAGACTAATTTTGCGCCGTCTGAAATTTATCTGCCGAAAAGCCTCCTATTACAGCCATTATTTAACATACTGACACTGACAGTGATAACTAACTGCTTGGATTTCATGGTTTGGTATGTGAGTATATTAAGTCATTTGTGGCCATTACTCTGTCAGGATTAATAACTGCATAACCTGGTAGCTTGAACCAATGTATCTTAGCTTAGGGATCCATCACTAAGGTGTGGTGTAATATTAGTTACTGAAATTAAGCTTCCAATTTCGTCGTTAGCACGAACCATTTCATTTAGCTGTTTGAAAATTCGTAGATGCTGCTGCTGTTGCCTGGTCTTATTGTGAGCATTGATAAATTAATAAAGAGATTGCCATATGTGTGGTACCTCACTATGCACTAAAATGGATAAACACTGGTCTTGCAAATGCTAACCCGTGCCTAAAATTTATAATAACGTTTTTCTTAGCTAAACAATAGCTCGTCATGATTGTTGTAGAAGTTGTCAGCGAAGGATACTTTTATCCTTTCTACTAGCTGCAGGAGTTAGCCATCACTCTGCCTATCTAGTGAGAGTCTGAATGGTGTAATTAATTTTCTTGCAACTAAGCGCCAACTTGCAGTTTGAATCCATTGAATTGAAGCAAATCTGCACATTAGATTTCTTATAAAGTGGAAATATATAGATTATTTTATGTGCTTTGTTGTTTGTTCTTTCTAATGATTTTGTTACTGGCGGCACATACAGTCCTCATTGTTCGTGTTGACGCAGGTGTGGAAGGTTTCCTCCTGAGGTCAGAACAGCTATTCCTGTAGATGGAAGATTTGAACACATTGTCTTATCATGTAATGCCACATCCGATCATGGAATTATTTGGATAGAAAAAGAAGCAAGCAAGGCATTGGATGTAAGTGTTTCCCTGTCCACTGTTCCTTCAATAGTAGTTTTTTTTCATGCGGTGAAGACCGGTGCATATCATCTGTCAGATAACTTGAATTGCAGCAATTTTTTCCCTTTTAATTTTGCCCTGCGAAAACATATTGATTATAGTGATGAACTTTCATAATATTATCTGCGGTAGCGATGTGACTTATGCAATTGCAAATTTAAACATGAAATTCTTTTCCTTTGATTTGCAAAAAAAAATGTTAAATGTGTTTAGTTTTGCATTGAAAAGAAACTTTTGAAGCTCTAGAGATGCTAAACATCCTTCTTGATTTGCAATACTTATTTAATCTTTTCTTTTTTAATGTGGTATCTGAATTTGTCTTGATAGTGAAAACATGATTTATCTTCCTACAGAGAATGAAGAAGATGAATTCCGAGACGGTTACGACACCGCCGAAGATACAGAAGCTGGAAAGACTGCAAACAATTGAAAAGGAACACAAGGACGCATTAGAAAGGGCTGTGAGTTTGAACATACCTCACGCAGTGAGAACTTCCGATTCAGAACCGATAGAAGAAGCAAATGAGGAAGTGAGACATTCAGAGGATCAAACCGAGCAACGCGAATCAAAATCCGAAGGTGGGAGGACAAACTGGGATAAAGTGGTTAATAAACTTTTCAAGAAAACTGGAACAGAAAATTTGGTTATGAACAAAGAAGTAGTAAATGTGGAGTCTTAGTAATGACTTGTGCCTTGTTAATTTAAGTGAATTGATTTGAACAAACTTCTGATGTGATTTTAATGTGTTCTCCATGGCTTGTTATACTCTTGTGTTGACAGATTTGTACATCTCCTATATGCTATGTAGGTGTTGGAGTTGATTTTGAAGGAAATGGGGGGACTAGAGCTGTTAGATTCTTACACGATAACGTGATTTGTGAGCACACAAGAATGACACGAATTTAATTTTTGTAATATTTGTCATCAATAATGATATTTGATAGATTATAACACGATATAATTGTAATACGGCTAACAGGAATTGACCGCATCTTAGGTGGGAAGTAATTCTCCGGGGGCGTGTAAATTTCCAACGAATGTCAGCAAATTATTCTTCCGCATCAGCATGTTAGCTGGAGTTTTGCCTTGGGTTGTTGAAGAATGTAAGGAATGGATTTGGAGGTTCGATTAGAAGATTGAAGGGTTATTGGGAGAGGTGATGGTGATTAGGGAGACGTTAAGCTGGATGAAGGAAAAGAGGCTACATAATGTGATTATTGTAGGCATAGCTCTTTTGTTTGTTTGTTGATTTCTAAATGTTTTAGCAGCAGTAGTATCCGTTTGATGTGATAGAATGCTGTACGTTATACATATCGATGGATTGTAAGATAAATGGATAGAGTTGGCGGTATCGATTTTGACTCTTATTAAAGTTAGATTTGTTTTTGTTAGGGAAGCAGCATTGCCCATTTGTTAGCTAGAGCAGCGGGTCTTTTCCCAATCGCTTTATTTGGGATCATCAGTTCCCACACTCTATTGCAGATAGTGTGGTGTTTGCTTCAAAAAAGAAAAGAAACATATAATGGAGGATTAGTGGGGGTATATAGAGAGAGCTTTAAAAGAAAAACTTGAGATTAGCATAATAAAGGGCAGAATCCAACTTAATTAAGGTTCTCCACATGCACGATACCAAGCAGCTGGAGAGTAGAAATCCACAATATCAAACAAAACCATTCTTCATTTACAAAACAAAGCTAAACATGTCTAACTCAAACAAACAAACTACTATCACCATCCCATCCTAACACCCTTCTTCTTCTATTCTATACTCTCCCTCCTTTTAAACTTGCATCGCATTTGCATGATAATTTTCCAATTCCTTGTCAAGCTCATCTGCTGACTTCTCAACTGCTTTCTTTTTCCCCATTCGTCCTCCTCGTCCTCTGCCAAGCCCACGAACGCTGCCACCACCTCTAGGTGCATTCCTCTGGCCCCCACGACCCCCTCGGCGGCTTCCACTGAAATTAATAACACACTCCGTCATATATCATCCAAAAGAGAGCAACCAAAAATATCAACGTGCAGATTTCTTTATGTAATTATAACAAATGTAGAATGATAAATCTTTACAGCATTTTCACACTGGTTGCCGCAACAAACATTCATTCAGTGGCATAAGCACCACAGATACTTAGCAAGAAAATTCACATAATCATTGCAACAATGAACCAGTGGAGCACAAGCAAGATCAAAGCTAAAAATAATAGTGTACTACAATCCTCTACATCAAATTTTTTTACGAGTGCAACTTCTTTCTCATAACGCCTTACAATGATGTTTGACAGTTCAAGCAACTGAGCAAACTTCTGAGACTAGTAACAAGTGCTTCCACTGTCTAATCACCAGCGACAGCACGTCACAAAAATATAAATCAACTTAAGAAAAATGAAATTGCCCAAGACACAAAAATTCATCAACAAAGACCACCCCATCATGACAACACATCTACACAACTAAAAAAATAATACCTACCTAGCACCACGATTAATAGCAGATGAAGTAGAACCTCTTCCACGACCCAGTCCACGGCCTCCAGGACTGCAGATTGTCACAACACATCATCACTTAGTTGTCAATAGCATATCTAGAAACAAACTCAGTGACTAACAACTTTTAATCATGTGTTCAGAAGTAGACACATCAATATATGATGTCAGTGATCAATGTATCGCAAACAATGTAGAAATATTAATATTAATCTACACGATTTCTAGAATCAGATAACAAGCTTAGGAAAGACGAGAGATCTAAAACCAAAGGTGGTGAAGCAGTGGCACAATTTTCTTTCTACCACAATAAAGCAATTTGAAACCTTTCTTTTCGCATTCCATAACATTCAAATAAATTTCTTTGAAAAAAAAAAATCCTGACAACCAAAAACATTCATCATTTTAAATCATTTGTTTATCTAATATTAGTATGTGAGAGAAGAAACAAATTACATACGTCATGACAACTGTCCGCTTATTCCTTCCATTCACTCCAGATACATTAACCATCGCTGAAATTGGCACATCTGTGGACGCTCCCACAATTTCAATCTTCATTGGCTTCCCATCCAAAAGGACATTGTTATACTTCTTCAGAGCTGCAAATGCATCACTTCTTCTGGTATAAACTACTTCAGCAGAACCCTGCACCAACAGAGATTCATCAATTTCTATGTCAGGAGTGTCTAAATAATAACAGATGACAGAGCAGATATCACATACTGAACAATCATGGAACACTATCTCTCACAAAACAAAATTAGCATTTGTACTGATGAAAAAGAAACTTGTGAGTATAACAATGTTGGAACCCAATGACAACAAAATAATGCATATCTTATATCAAGGGTATAATATGAATCCGGTAGACAAAAAGTTGGCTGACAGCCAGTATTTCCATCCTAGTTATGTGTAACAATAATTTGTTATAATTTACATCATCTGTCAACACAGATCATTGCCAACATATTCCAAGAATTAAGATTTTCAGGGAAAATTAATCAAATGACGATTAAATAAAAAAAGACTCATCAAATCCAAAGTATTCAACCTTAGGGCTCAGGTCAATTTAAATTTTGCAAAAGTATCCACTGTTTGAAGGAAAAAAAATTGGTGGTGCAAATCGACATGTTCAATAAAATTAATTCTCTGACATTAGCATAGTTCCTATATCTCTTTAATTAAAAGGAACATCTATGTTAATCAAAAGTAAAAGGCTCTTAAGATGAGTTACAAGTACAGCTTTGTGCCCATAACTAAATAAAAAAAGGTTTTCTTAAAGGCAATCTTGAAAACAACAAATTATATTGGCGTCATCAATAAGAGCAACTATGGGAGTTCAAAATTGTCAATAAAAAATTCCAGTCCAGGCATTCTGCAAATCACATATTGTGTAAGATGTATTCCTCTAAACGACGACATCATCCAAACTACAAGCCACTCAAAAACTGCATTTCAAAAGTAAATTTTAAATTGAGCCAATAAGACTAATGATAGGTATATTATAGATTTGACAGTTCTGATGACACAGTCAAAGAACAGGACACTTCAATAAAAGCCCAAAATGGAAATCAAATAGCTCAAAACGAGCTGCAGAACAGTTAAAACAGATGTCCAAAATGATACTACCAAAAGGTATCAGCACATTAAATTATAAAAAACATAGAGTATCATGCTTTAACTTACACTAGGGCGGCCATTTTTGTCATAGTGAACAGCATACCGTTTCAGATCTCCTATCTCAGCAAACAACTCCTGAGGTGCAGCAAAACTTAAGATTAGAAATGAACTTCTTTAAGGATCTTAGATGAAAAACATTCAGCCTGAGATTGAAATGAACTTCTTTAAGGATCTTAGATGAAAAACATTCAGCCTGAGATGTACCCTTATATCTTCATTGGTCACACCAAAATCCAAGTTTGAGACATACAACTTGGTACCAACTTCTACTCCCGTTATTCCAGCAGCTCTAATGCTATCTTCAAGCAAGTCATGCTTCCACGGAAAATTCCTAATTCTGCGAGGAGGCTGGTGAAAGGAAACAGAATACATCAGAATATGACCAGATAACCAGGTCACCTCTCTTCAATTTCATCAATCTCAGACGAGCTAAATTCCCAAATTCAAAAAACAAACTGTAGTTTAGTAAAAAGCTCAAGACACCATGTAGGCAAACTTCATTGTAATGCGCTTTGGAATGGAAGATAAGAGCAAAGGATTCAACCCACAGCAAAAATCAAACTGGTGCAATGCCACAGCTGATAGTTCCAGTTCTGAAGTTCAGCTAAGGTAACTCCTTTGCAAAAACACCATGAACTAGAAGAGGTTCTGAGTTCTCGCAATAAATCATTCCGTATATGGAAAAAGAAACCACCATAAACTTCATGTAAACAATTGGTTCATCAATCACAACTATATAATTCTGCTTCTATAGGGTTTAATTGTTAGCTGGTGCAATGTTACTTGGAGAGCTCCAGCTGATATATTGACCTAGTGAAGCCCCTCAACTTAGCTGCGCGATGCAGAATATTTGCATAATGCGGATCAAAATAAAAGTATTTCCACATAGACTTTACTCTGATCATATCAGTAGCAAAGGCCCCAACTCACCGTCCAAGATTATAATTTACCCCAAGATAATGACATTAACGCAATGAGGAGTAATACTTCAGTAAATGATGCCATTTTCAGCTTCTCCAGTATAAATTACGTTAGATATCCAATGTATTTTGAGTTACTAAGGCAATATTTGAGATCCTCTTGCAATTGAATTTTCTTAAGCATCTCAGGAAGTGAGTGAATCATATGCAAAAACCATCCACAAGAATTGAGCTTGCCTTGGCAATAGTATATTGTGATGGGCGAGCATTCACTGACAGAGGAGCTCTACGAACTGCCCCCGACATTCTTCCACCGTTAGCAACGGACCCTCTGGGTCCTCCACGGCCACGGCGAGCCCTACCTCGTCCTCTACCTCTCTCTCTATTTTTCTTTATGATATCGTCAAGAGACATATCGACAGCAGAGGCCATTACACTTGCAGCACAAATGGGCAGTCTTTAAGAAGAAATTAGCAAGAAAACCTACAATAGAAAGAACCAAATTCACAATACAGTACCAAACCAGAACCAAACACATTTTTATTTGGAGTTACCAATCACAATAATAAAACTCAGCATAATTTCTACTTCTTTTAATCAAATGAAATAACGATTACAGATAATTGACACATCTAAAATGGAACCCAGTTGAAACCATCCAGAAAACCCAACCTTTTGCATACAATCAAAATACAATTGCTACACACAATATCCTACAAAAATACCCACAAAACAAAAATAAAAAAACGAAAGTAAAACATAGCAATCTCGCTATTTGATTCAGTAGATCTACAAACAACAAGGTTAATCGAAGACAAAGGAAAACCCCGTAGAGAATAAACTAAAGGAGAATATATACCTGGAGAGATTGGAAGAAAGGAGAAGAGGATGCGAGGAAAAAATTAGGGTTTGGAGAGATAAAAGGGGTGAGTTGAGAGGGGCAAACACTTATGGAAGAAGTTTGGTTTTGAGGGAAACAATGAGAAGTAGAGATGATTTGGTTAAGTATTTATAGGCTAAAATTAGGGTTTGTTTTTCCCCATTCTATTTTTATTTAAATAACCAATCAGTTTCTTCCAACCTGGCTCGCCCTTTCTTTCACCAAAACAAACGCCACTTCTTTCCACGCTGTCACCTCGATTTTTTTTTTCTACAATATTTTTGGTGTATTTTATTATGAAATTATCACTTTTTTATGCGTTTAAATTTTGATTATTTACGCTTTATTTATTTTGTTTAGAGAGAATTTAAAGTAATATTATAAAAATCGGACTGATCCAATCATTCAAATGGTGAATTGGTCACTGACCTCGTCTTGGTTTAGCATTCAAGTTGATGTACAAGTAAACCAGTATTAATTTGGTGAAAATTGATGAACCGATGAACTGGACCAGTTTTAAGTATTTTAAAAAATAAATATTTTGTATATTATATTTATTTATTTTTATATTATTTTTAAATTATTAGTTTGATCACTGAACCATCGATTTGACCAATAAGTTAAGCACCAAATTATTTTTAGCTTAATTATCAGTATAGTTAGAGATGGCAATGGGGATGAGACCTTCGATGACCCCTTCTCCGTCCCCGAATTTTAAACCTGTCCTCTGTCCCCATCCCTGTCGAAGACGGTATTTTGGATGCCATCTCGTTTCCGTCGAGTTGTAGGGATCCCATACCCGTTTTAAAACCCAAAATTATTTTTTTTTTAAATAATTTTATATAAACTAAATATATTTATATAATTAAAGTATAAAATTTATAATATAATGTTTAGTAAAAAAATAACTATGCATATTATAGGAACAATAATAACATATACATACATAATATATGTAGTAAATATATTAATAATAGGAGTGGGTGCGGGTATTCCCCGTTGGGAACCCAATAGACTATGGAGGCAGGGCGAGGATTTCCCGCAGGGATTGAGAGAGTACCATCTTCGTCCTTGTCCCCAAATTTTTCAATCGGAATCCCCTTCCTCATCCCGAACTCAGTCAAACTGAATATTTCCTTATCAAAATAGGGACGTGAATCGAATTCCTCATGGATATCGAGTCCAATTGTCATCGCTAGGTATAGTCCTGATAGCACTAATTAAAAGTATAAATTTATAAATATGACATTTTTAGACAATTTAAGGTGGTAGTGGGAAATGAAATTTGCTAGGCTTACACTGACCTTTGTGACATCATATTAGCCATTTTAAGTTTGTTTACAAGAATGGAGATTTCGAATTTGCTATTAATTTTTTGTATTTTTTTTAAAATTTTGTTAGAATTATTTATTTGTTCTGTATTAATTATTTCAATGTGAACATTCATAATCTGATAATTTACTTAAAAATAGCTAATATAATATAAATTAATTTTTTATGAACTTTTCGTGTGATAAATTATGTCATAATGTCTGTTCAATATGAACAATTGTGAAAGTTTTATGTAGTCTATAAATAACATTTTTTTTATTTTTTATGAGTTACTTAAAAATAAGTTCGTATAATGTAAAATAAACTTATATAAACTTCTGTGAATATTTTGTGATAAGAATTGTGAACAATTTTTGTTCAATTTGCATAAATTTTTTATTGTGAACAATCATTAATATTTTTATTATCGCAGAGAATGTTGAAATGATGAAAAAAATTAACATAAGTTGAATTTATTATCTATGAGGTGTTTTTTTAAGTGAGTCTGAGCTTGTTTTGATAAGTTCTCCAACAATGAAAATGTCATCTTTATATTACATATATTATTAAGGCGATAAGATTTAATTTTGAGTTTAAAGTTTTGTTCAAAATATAATATTAAGTTTAATTTTTTAGGTCAAAATCGATATGTAACGTTTGCGTTATAGCTTAATTTGGATATTTGGTTAATAAAAATATGTTAGAATTTCATTTGTAGTTGTAGAAATCATGATTTATGATGAAATAAAGTCGTTTTCGGCAGTTGTTACTTAAAAGGAGTTATATTTGTGAGTGTCGCAGGAAAAAAAAGTAGAGTTTTAGTAAAAAGAATTTAGATTTGATTTTGTTTTTGAGCTATTTGAATAGTTTAATCCTAATCATAAAATAAAATGATGTTTTAAACTAAAGAGGTTAAATATTGCAATTTAACGTTCCAATGTGACATTGATGTAACACCGCTAGTAACACATAAGTTTTTATTTATTAGTGTACTAATTAACACCTTAATTGAGCTACGATACAAATTTTAAACATCAAATTGAACAAAAATAATTAGGTCCAATATTATACCTTGAATAAAACATTAGACCCAAAATTAAATATTATCTCTATTATTTAGAGGTGTACACACTAAAATCTACGGGATAAGATTTATTTTCGGGTGAAGCGTTTTGTTCAAAGTATAATATTGAGTCCAATTTTTTGGTCAAATTCGATGGCTAATGTTTTCATTATAGTTCAATTAAGGTGTTGATTAGTACACAATAAATAGAAGCTTATGTGTTACTAACGGTAATATATTAGAGTTCAAAATGACATCATTTTGTTATAATAACTGAGATTAAATTATCCAAATAACCCAAAAACTAAAACAAATCCAAATTTTTTACTAAAATTTTCTTTTTTCTGTAAACCCGCAAAGACGACTCCTTTTGAGTAACAAATTCCGAAAACAACTTTATTTCAATCTTAAATCATCAATTCTGATACTAAAAATGAGATTTTATCGTATTTTTACAAACCAAATACCTAAACTCAAACTATATTGCAAATGTTAACTATCTAATTAGATCTAAAAAAATCAAACCCAATATTATACTTTAAATAAAAGATTAAGCCTAAAATTAAATTTTATCCCTAAAATCTACTCAGTTGGTATATTTTATGGGCGCATATTCCTGGATGGACTGCGTCTCTTGAGGAATAAAACCTTATTTTAATTCTTGTTGACACCTTCCCATCAACACCACTTTTCTACCTATATGTATAACAACCTTCTTAACACACCATGGACTCTCATTGTATTTTATTGAGATAGATATAAGATAATTATGCAATTTACCTAGTAACGAGTTTTTGATTCTACAAATATTTAGATATGTTTGTTCATTTCTGTTTTTGCTGGTTTTAAGTTCTGAAATTATGAAAATGTTCGTTTTTATATTTTTAATTGTATGAAAGTCATATAGAGTAAAACCGTCTTAAACAATGAAACCATTTAAAAAAGTGCATTTTTCAAGCCCTGATTTGACGGGATATTGATTACAATAGATTTGCTTTCACATAGCTTATTTTTCTCTCTTTCAAAACAAATTTGAACTTTCTACATTCTTTTGTTCTCTCTAAATGTTTTCCACTCTGATTTCTCTTGGTTCATCAAGGTTTGGTGTGAAAGTTTTAATTTATATTAAAGTTTATAGTTTTGTGATATCTTTCAATTTATTTTATGATGTTCTGTTATGTCTTTTCTATTTTTTTGAAAAAGATTGTTATGTTTTCTATCCGAAATCATTGTAAAAAATCTTTCTTTTTTATCTTGGTCTGTTAACATTCGTGATGCATTAATATTTGTATCTTTTTGTTCATATTTGTTCCTATTTGCCTCTTTTTAGAAGATGACAAACGTCGTCCTTTCCTAACCACGAAAGCACGAATAAAGTTAGAAAATTAAATGAACGCGAGCGTGCCAAAAATTTTACTGTTATTCCAAACGAAAAATAAATTAAATGCAAATAAGTAAAATGAGCAAAATCTGAAATCTAAAATCAAACGATTGATTTAATGAGAAAATTAGGACGATTTTTCTTCAAGGGTCATTGACTCAATGAACTCAAATCGTCAATTGAAAATAATCAAATAACAAGAAATGACATAAAGCTTAAAGAAAATACGAAACTAAAGCTTTGACAATGGCTGAAAAATAAAACAAAGGCAGGATCAAGTTGTTGTCTGATATGTTGATGATGATTGTTGAGTGTCTTTGTTCTTGCATTGAACTGATATTTGTAGGGTTTTTTGGTGTGAATTGTCCTCCTTAGGCAGCAAATAATTTCCTTTGGTAGCCACCAAATATTTTGTCATAAATTGATTTTGTTGCCTTTGTGGAATGAATCAAATATTCCCAAATATTCTTCCTTGATTGGATTTATTTCCTTTTTCCAATTTTGTCAAATTTTCCTAATAGGATCGGGCTTGTCTGGTTGATTCGGCTCACGGACCGGAATTATTTTTGGTGTAAACAATTGCCCCCTACACCAAAAAGCTTAAAATATTTAAGCTTGAATGATGTATTAATTTACATCACAAGTTAAACTCAAACCCAAATAAAATTTGGACCAAACTTCCAAAAATTAAAATAAGCCCACCAAACTTCCTTTCATTTAAATGTTCCCGGTACTTCTTTCCAGGCATCTCCATTTACCAAGTGCTTTTCATTTCCTTTGACAAGCTTCCACCATCAACTTCAAAACTTTGATTTCCACGAAAATAATCCTTCTTTCTCCATAGCCATTCATTATCTTCAAAACCCACCAGTATCCTATCCCCAAAAACTCCTCTATTCCCTTTCTTCAACAAACCTCCAATTTCAAAAACCAATTCTTGCCCACTTATCCTCTTCTTTCTACAATACCCATTTTTCAAAAATTCAACTTCCACAAGCTTCAAAACCAAAAATCAATACTACCATATTCTCCAAACACATTACCCCACAAAGCACATCGCCCATTTTTGTTAATCGAACATTGAAACAGAAAACCCAATGCCAAAAATTCACAACGCAATCCAAGCAACCAATGAGAAATTCGGGTATGTTTCTAAATAATTGTTATTGATTATTGTTGATTGCTTGGAATTGAGTCTTTGCAGGTGTGGTTAGACCATATTGTAGGGGAAACTCTGCCAAAATTTTTATGAAAATGTTACTGAACTTTGTTTCCTCTGGCAGATTGTGAATAAGCTTCCATTGGCTTCCTCCCACAGTAGTGACTCTTGCTCAGGTATCTGTCCTTTGGTTGGATTGTGTATAATATTCTGAAATGGCCAGAGAACAATTTTTGTATGTTGCATTGGTTTGAAATGGCCTGAGGCCAATTTCTATACATTGCCAATGGCTCATTCTGAATGCCAATGGCCTGAGGCCACTTGTTTATTTGTTTTGGGACTTGCTTATTCTTTGCAGGTTTACTTTATTGTTTGGCCAAAGACCAAAAACCAACTTACCAATGGACAGATATTTGCTTGCCAGTACTGTAACTGAAATGGCGTGAGTTTGTGCCAATGGCCAGAGGCCTATTGCCTACTTTGGGTTTGTTTTGATTGTATCTGTATAGGTTTTTCTAGTTGTGAGTATATGGCGGCTACAGGCCTAGCCATTTGTGTTTATCTTTTGTTGTTGTTGTTGTGAGCCTAGAGGCCTATTTGACTACAGGTTACAGGTGTTAGATTTTGCACTTCTGCTGCCAATGGAGGTGACAGTTGTTCAAAGTCTGTATGTAAACATTTGCCAGTGGCTAAAGGCCAACTTGCTCAAATAGGTTATATTGAATGCACTACAGCCGGAGGTCTAACAATTATGACTGTATCATCATTGCTTGTCTTGATCGTCTACATATTTCCTTCATTGTTTGGTCGGATGCCAATTTTGTTACATGTGTTAAGCGTTGAAATGACTAGGGATGAGAAGCCAATTTCTTTACTATGACTTTTGCCCATGGATGGATTTTTGCATGCAGACTTATTTACTTGTTTGTTTTGACCTATGACTTGAACCTCTGAGTAGGTTTAAACATTCATGCTACCTTTACTTGAAATGGCCGAAGGCCAATTTCTTGTATAATTTTCACGAGTTTGTTTGGAAATTTTGTTTATTTCCTTTGACAGGTTGCATTACGGTGGCCTGAGGCCGACCATTTGCACGGTTGAGCAATGCTTATTATTTCTTATGACCTGGTGCAACTTGGTAACAAGTGATTGTGCTTTGCCAATGGGCAGAGGCCAACTAGTCAGGGTTTTTTAGTGCAGTTTCCAAGATCCAAAGATGGCCTAAAGCCAAATTCCCGCACATTTCCTGTAAGGTTTGCACAAAGGGGTTTGACCAAAGCACTGCTCTATTTCTGTCAAAAAGGTACACAATATGCTAATTGAAATGAACATTGACCTACTTCTTTATTGAATTTGTTTGATAACTTATGGTGGCCAGAGGCCTACCATTATTACAACATACTTGCCTAGGAGGTGGTCAAAGGCCTACCTCTAACACATCTTATAATTTTATAATAAATCAGGTTCAATGTTATGACTTTCCCACATGGTAGGAAAATACTTTTTTAAATACTTGCCATTGATGAACTTAGGGTGTGGTGTACCTTGCAAACTTTCCAACCAATCTGCGTTCCCGGGCAATACTTCTTTGACTCGAAAAGGTCATTCCCAATTGGCTGACCACTTGCCATATACCCTGTCTTTGGTGCCTATAGGTAATATTACTTTCCACACAAGCTCTCCCTTTTGTTATAATAAAAGGTCACTTGTACCCTTTTGTTATAAGCCTTTGACACCTTCTGTTTCTGTAAAACCATTTTGTCCAGGGCTCCAGTCTCGCCGCATCAAGCTCTTCTAATTCCATAACCATGGTGTGGGAAAACTCCTTTGGCGTAAGGTCATTCTGTTGAGCTACCCTTAAGGATGGAATCACCACTTCTATTGGCAACACGACGTCATGTCCGTATGTGAGACTGAACGGACTTGTACCTGTGACGTCTCTTTTAGAAGTGTGATATGCCCACAATGTTTCTAAAGGTATGCCACTCCCTAGGGTTATCTTCCATCATCTTCTGTAAAATATTGATGAGAACTTTATTAGAAGCCTCTGCTTGTCCATTGGCTTAAGCGTAGTAAAGAGTTGACCTGATGAGTTTAATGCCATAATCTTTTGCAAAAGCTTTTACTGATTCTCCTGTGATTATTGTACCTTGATCTGTACTAATAGACTGTGGAATGCCAAATCTGTGAATTATGTGCTCTTTGACAAACTAAATTACATCTACTTGTTCCACTTTCTTCATTGGCAGGGCCTTCACCCATTTGGTAAAGAAGTCAGTAGCAACTATAATGAACGAATGGCCTTTGGATGAAGCTGGGTGTATTTTTCCAATGAGATCCATAACCCATCCTCAGAAAGGCCAAGGTTTGACAATATGAAATAACTCTGCCGCAGGTACTCTTTGGATTTGCCCATGTTACTGACATTGTGACACCCATTTTTAACATTTCCATTTTTAACAAATTCTGATTTTGACACTATATTTTTTTTTTCATTTTAAAAGCATAACTCACAAAGGAAATGAATAACCGAACAAAATAAAACCTGCGTGTCCAACATATATATATAGATACCAATGTGACAACATGCATTTAAATCAAACCAAGCCTGATACAAAATAA